>JAOWBR010190009.1:3645-19063 GCA_028571145.1 Dionaea muscipula | reverse complement strand
GTGTGGACTCCATTGGTCATCTTGGAAGTCTTTGTTGAAGCTTGGTTTGTTCTAGAGGTGAAGGCGTCGCCACCAGTGTTTGCTATCCTCGTCGCCACGAGTATTTGTTGTCTTCATCGCCAGACCAAGCCAGCGCCACGGATCTCGTCGCCCCGCCTTAGTACCTTGCCGCCTCAGTTTGTTTTGTCTAGATTCATTGTATCTAGGTTGTTTAGGCAAGTCCTTTGTTTTAGGCAAGGATCTCGGGAAGATTAGTCTTTCCAGATTTGTTTAGATTTGTTTCCAATGGTATAAATACCAGTGTTTGGTGCTCTTTGTGCGTGAGAGCAAAGTAGAGCTTTATAGCACGCATATAGTTTTTAATCAGCGTGTATTTGTTTCTCAATTCCCTTTCATTTGTATAAACACTCTCAGATTCATTTTGTTCCGCATTTGTACACGACTCAAGTTGTTGCTTTGATCTTCGTGATTGCCTTGAGTTCGTGTTTTGATTAACCTGCTCACGCACAGGTTGTAACAGGATTCATTTCTAATCTCCTCCAACTCTTGGAGTTGGAGTTTTCTTTCCTTCCCAGCCTCATCATAATCAAGGTTGCGTTCTCAAATGGCCCAGTAGGCTTTATGCTCGATTTCTACCGGAAGGTGACAAGCCTTGCCAAAGAGAAGCCTAAAAGGAGACATACCAAGAGGCGTTTTGAAGGTTGTTCTGTGAGCCCAAAGTGCATCGTCTAATTTGGTACTCCAATCCTTTCTAGAATTATTAATAGTTTTCATCAAAATGTTCTTTATTTCGCGATTGGAGACCTATGCCAACCCATTAGTCTGTGGGTGATAGGCAGTAGACGTGCGATGGTGCACGTGATACTTCTTGAGTAGGGCTGCCACTGATCGGTTAACAAAGTGTGTGCCTCTATCACTGATAAGGGCTTTGGGAACTCCATATCTTGAAAAGATATGACCTTTATGGAATTTAATTACAACCTTGCTACCATCTGTTTTTGTAGCTAAAGCCTCTACCCATTTGGACACGTATTCTACTGCAAGAAGTATGTAGATATTACCAAATGATGGAGGAAACAGCCCGATGATATCGATGCCCCAAATGTCGAATACTTCACAGACACTGATATTCATCATCGACATCTCATTACGTCTGGACAGATTTCCCATTCTTTGGCATCTATCATACGTTCTGCAAAATTTAAAAGAATCTTTAGAGATATATGGCCAGTAAAATCCTACTTCTAGAATCTTCCTAGCAGTCTTTTGAGGACTAAAATGTCCTCCACATGCAAACGTGTGACAGTGTTTGAGTATGCTAGGTGATTCCGTCTGGTGTACACAACGTCTGATCACTTGATCAGAGCAAATTCTCCACAAGTATGGTGCATCCCAGACGTAATACTTAGAATCAGTTTTAACTTTTTCGTTTTGAGCTTTTGTTAAATGCGAAGGAAAAGAACCACTTACCAAAAAGTTTTCCATATCCGCATACCATGGTTCTTCATCGTGGATGGCATAGAGATGCTCATATGGAAATGACTCTTGGATGACTATTCCATCTTCATTTTGGACCAGTTGGCTTAGGTGATTTGCTACAAGGTTTTCTTTTCCTGATTTGTCTTTGATTTCAAAGTCAAACTCTTGTAGCAGTAGGATCCACCTAATCAACCTAGGCTCCGACTCCTTTTTGAAAAGTAAATATTTTAATGCTGCGTGATCAGTATATACAATGACTTTCGTCCCTAACAAATATTTTCTAAATTTATCCCAAGCAAGCACTATAGCCAATAATTCTTTTTCTATGATAGCATAATTCAACTGTGCTGGATCAAGTGTTTTGCTTGCATAATAATTCACGTAAGGAACATTATCCCTTCTTTGCCCTAAGACTGCCCCCACAGCGTAATCAATTGCATCACACATAATTTCAAAAGGTAAAGACCAGTCGGGTGGTTGAATAACAGGAGTAGTGGTCAGACGTGCTTTGAGTGTATCAAAAGCAATGTTACAATCTTCTCTAAAGTTAAAATCTACATCTTTTTGAAGTAATTCACAAAGGGGTTTTAAGATTTTGGAAAAGTCATGAATGAATCGTCTGTAAAAACCAGCATGTCCTAAGAATGACCTAACATCTTTTACCTTTGAAGGGTATGCAAGTGTTTTAATAAGTTTAATTTTTGCTTTATCAACTTCCAAACCTTTGGCAGAAACAATGTGACCAAATACGATACCTTGTTACACCATGAAATAACACTTTTGATAATTGAGGACAAGGTTGGTCTCTACACATCTTTGTAACACACGTTCAAGGTTAGACAAGCAAATATCAAATGTAGATCCATAGACGGAAAAATCATCCATGAAAACTTCAATGAAATTTTCAATTAAATCGGAAAAAAATCTCATCATACACCTTTGAAATGTGGCGGGTGCAATGCACAGACCAAACAACATCCTTTTATAAGCGAACGTGCCAAAAGGACACGTAAAAGTGGTCTTTTCTTGGTCTTAGGGGGCAATTACTATCTGGTTGTAACCAGAATAGCCATTAAGGAAACAATAAAAAGAATGACCAGCTAGACGTTCTAGAACTTGGTCAATAAAGGGAAGGGGGAAATGGTCTTTACGTGTGGCCGTGTTAAGTTTTCTGTAATCAATACAGACACGCCATGAGTTGGCAACACGTGTGGGGATGAGCTCATTGGATTCATTGCGGACCACGGTGATGCCCGTCTTCTTAGGCACCACCTGGACAGGGCTGATCCACTTGGAATCAGAGATGGGATAAATAATGCCCATGTCCAATAATTTAATTATATCTTTTTTAACAACCTCCATCATTGGGAGGTTCAGACGTCGCTTCATTTGGCGACATGGTTTGGCTTCATCCTCCATAAGTATATGGTGCATACAAATTGAGGGACTTATTCCTTTTATATCTGCTACCGTCCAGCCTAAGGCTGTTTTATACTTGAAAAGCATTGAGGATAGCCGACCATCTTGGTCTGCACTCAAGTCGTTAGAAATGATTACCGGTAACGTCTAGTTGGTCCTAGGTAGGAATACCTCAAATGGTTCGGCAACAGTTTCTGTTTAAGTTCAGGTGGTGCCTCAATGGATGACACCAATTTGGCAGAAGTGAGTGGAAGCTCGAAGACAGGAGATGATGTGTATGACATTAATGTAGATGCATGAGGAAATTCTAAAGTAGGCACGTCTGGTCCAGACTTGATAGTCACGTCTGGGTCAGATAGTGGTATAGTGGTTTCTACTTCTGAAACAGATGTAGACGTGAGAATTTCTTCCAAAGTGTCATGCGTAGATGGTAGAACCGTCTCAATGGAATACAATTCCATAGCTTCATCTGCATAAGAAAATGCATTAGAGCAATGGCCAGTGGGGTATCTCATGGCTCTAATGAGATCAAATTTAATAACATGTCCGCTAACCCCTACAGAAACTGTACCATCAAATGCGTTTATTATCATGTTGGATGTCATAACGAATGGTCTACCCAAAAGAATTGGAGCAGGACTCTGATAGTGATCGTTTTCCATATGCAAAACATGAAAATCAGCAAGGAAGACTAAATCATTCACGTGAACGATGACATCCTCAAGGACACCTACTGGAGCAGTGGTTGATTTATCGGCCAGTTCGATAATCACCCTGGTGTCCTTAAGTGGGCCAAGATCGAGGGCATCATATGTGCTTAAGGGCATGATGTTAATGGATGCCCCTGTGTCGATCATGGCCCTCAGATGGCGGTTCCTAAAAGTTAAGGGAATGGTAAACATATCCTGATCTTTTTGTTTCATTAGGACCGTCTGAATTAAGAGTGAAGAAACATTCTCACCAAGCCTTATGTTATCCTCCTCCTTGGATTTTCTCTTAGACGTACAAAGGTCTTTGAGAAATTTGGCATACTTAGGGACTTGCCTAATTGCCTCTAAAAGGGATATAGTGATCTCAACCTTTTTGAAAAGGTCAAGAAGTCTCTTGTCTTACTCTACCCGTTTGGTTTTCAAGAACCGTGAAGAGTAAGGTAGAGTAGACGCGGGAATGTCTTTTGAAGGTGACGCTGTGGGTGCTACCCTAGGCTTTTCAGCCATTGTTGGTTGGGCTTCCACCGTCTGTGTAAGCAAAGGAGGTACGTCTGTATCAGATGCAGACACACTATGGAGTTTGGATTCTACCTCCTTTCCACTTCTCAACGTGATCGTACTAGCTTGCTCATGTGGGTTCTTGATGGGTTGAGAAGAGGGTTTTCCAGAACTTTGCCCTTGCAATGTATTTACTGAGGTGGCCAACTGGCTAACCTGGGTCTCGAGTTTTTTAATTGATGCACGTGTTTCATTTTGGAATGCCACGTTATCATTATGGTTATGAATAGATGTTAAAATAAAAGATTTTACCATATCCTCGAATGATCCAGAGTCAGACGTGGTCTGTGGTTTCATCAGTACCTTGTAGGGTTGTTGTTGTAGGACACGTGGTGTGGATTGTTGCTGACGTTGAGGAGCACCACCATCTCTTTCCTGGTTCTGGTTGGTATTACTCCAACGAAGGTTGGGATTGCGATGGATGTATCTCGAGTTTTGGGCATCTCACTTCCACTGACCTTGGTTGGAGTAACCCTCCACAGCGTTTGCCTCTTCTGTCTGATCATCATCTTGAAAAGATGGGCAAGCGTCAGTGGCATGCGTCTGACTGAGGCAGACGCCACAAGCCTTGACTTGTGGTGTTTGACCTGCAGCCAATTACCTAATAAGAGAGGTTAGCTCAGCTATAAATTGTTAAACGTTTGAACTGACACTAACCTCATTTACCCTCCAAGTATGGTTGTTCTGTCGACCCCAAATTGATGGGTGTTGGCTATCATGGAGGATATAAGCTCTTCAGCTTCGCGGACCGTTTTGTTTACCATGGCACCACCAGACGCAGCATCAATGAGAAACCTGTTTGTTGGGCAGAGCCCCTCATAAAACTATATCATTGGTAGGTTCTCATTAATTTGGTGGTTTGGACATCTAGCACAAAGTTGCTTAAACCTCTCGCAATACTCATGGAGAGTCTCCTCGTGTTGCTGTTGGATGCCACAAATTTCTTTGCGAACAGACGAAACACGGGAAGCAGGGAAATATCTCTTAAGAAATAAAGTTTGCATTTAGGTCCATGTTGTTACAGAACCAGATGGAAAACAAAACAACCAATCCTTAGCATTGTCAGCCAAGGAGAAGGGAAATGCTGTTAATTTTACTTGCTCTTGGGTTAAACCTAAGGGTTTGAAATTAGAGTAAATCATATTAAATTCATTAAGATGTTTGTAAGGATCATCCCCACTCTTTCCATGGAATTTAGGGAGCATTTGGATAAAACCATACTTAAACTCAAACTCTACGTCTGCAGCTGGGTTTTGGATGCAAAATGGTTAGATAACCATTGTGGGTTGTGTAAGCTCCCTAAGAGTGCGTTCTCTTGGTGGTGGATTGTTTCTGTTATTCCCTGGTGGGGAATTGGCAGGTTGGTTATTGGGATTTTTCCCAAAAGGATTAACAATCTCATTATTCTGATTATTGATTTGGTCTTGAGCCGGAACATTTTGGTTATGCAGTGGTGGTATAACCTCATCAGCAGCATCAACAGCCATTGCTAAGACTAATGTGGCAAGGTTTTTGGGTTCAGATGAATTTTTGGGCTGCGGAATCTGATCATAAATAAGACAAAGATCGAGATCTTGGAAATGTTTCAAGTTAGATTCCTTGAATTCTTGAGAACTTGGTAGCTGTTCTAGGATCTTTTTCTTTTTATTTCTTCTTGTTGGCCCAACAAAGTTCATGCACAACAACTACAATCACTATGAGCAAAATGAAATGCTAAATGGCACAACAACACAAGGTTAAAACAAATCAAAAGGTTCCCCGTCAACGGCGCCAAGAATTGACAGCTGTCGAGACTATCAAACAAAATAATACCCTTGACTATGGAAATATTACTCAAAATAAACTGAGTAAAGGATGAGCAAGGGGTCGATCCCACAGAGAACTTATGATGAAATGTCTAAACTTGTGCAAAAATAAGCCAATTAGTGAATACAATAAATCACTAATAAATCAATCAATGGATGAACGAAAAAAATGATTGAAATGAAAAGAAAACAAACAGACAAACAATCAAGCACTTCAGACGTGTAACACGTCTGGTTGATCACCAAAGTTGATAAAAACATATCACGGTGGAATGAGAAAAGAGCAGACGTGGACACTGAATACAAACGTGGACCGTCTGTCTCACAAGCTTAACGGATTAAGCACTTCAGCAAGGCTGACTATCTTGACTTAGGCAAACGCTGGATTCGGTCACCAGATCGTACACCTAAAGAATCACTAAAGTAATTGACCAAGGATTCAGTCACCTTGTATCAATACCAATCAGCCTATGAGAGCAAAGGTTGTCAATCTTTACCTCTACCGATTGCAGTATGAACAAAACTCAAATCAAGAATAAACTGAGTCGAATCAGTGACAAGTTGAACAACTCTAGAATGCCTAAAATGGAAGCTCTCGCTTACCAGAAATCTTAGTTGACGTTACCCAACTGAGAAAGCATCCAGATGAAGGCCACAACTAAGCAGTTATACTTCTATCCTCTTTCGATTCAAGAAAGTAAACCAATGAAGAATGATTGGCAGACTAATGTAGTCAAATCAAGCTAAATAAACTTAAATGAAATGAATGTGCAATCTTTGAAGGTTAAAGATTCACACACTAAGAAGAACAGTGTGGATGATGAACACTCTGGATTCGTTCACCAGCTAGTGCAACGAATACGCAAAACTTGTCGATACTATCTTCAAGAATTTAATTCAAATACCCACTCTTTCGAGTCTAGGTAAAAGAAGCAATAATCGAAGAAGTAGAAGGATTGGATCTCACAGATGGATTTCCAAGAATGCAATTTAGAATCTCCTCTTCTCGAAATGAGAATTGGCCAAGAAACCAAAATTGAGAAAGAAGAAAACTAAATAAGAAGAACAAACTTCATAGACAAAGTTTGATTACAAGCATTCAATCTGTGATGAACGATGACAGTACACTCAGTTAAAATGGTTCTAAGGTACTCGGAAATGAGAATACAAAAGAATACTAGAATGCTAGATTGCTTGGATGCTTGGGTGGTTCTACACTTACACACGATTACAAATGATACATGATTCCAATTTATAGGTTAGCTTCTCAGATTTGGGTGGTTACAGATCAATAGTTTTCAAGGTACTTCTCAGCTGAACGGTTAAGATGTCCTTGAGTAGTGTGCAAAATATCTGTTGAGATAGTTGAGAAGATTCTTCTTCTAGAAGTTTTTCTATTGAAGATATTTTCATGGCAGCACATGGAGAAATTCTTCTTGCAACGGTTTGTTAAGTAGTTGTACTCCAGCACGTTTCCTTGAGAATACGTTTGATGTTGACAAAGCTACATCTGTTTCAGACGTACAAACAATTAGTCTTCCATGAAGGAGACACAGAAGGTTGTAGATGAAGTCTTCAGAGCTTTGCTAACTCTTCCTCAGTCGTGGAATAGACTATGATGATCTTCCTTCTAATCATTGACAAGCTCCGATCCGTTGTATCGTATCTTCTACTTTGGAAGACATTGGAAAAAATTCATAAGGGATAAGCTGGTCTGTGGTGTTGTACCATGACTTATATGAAGAATAAAGTTTAAGTAAGAAATGATTAAGAACACCAACGATTGATCTAAAGATGTAAACAAGGTTACGTCTGGTATTTAGAATATTCAAACGTGGTTCTAGGAATTGAAATACAGACGTAAAAATGTCTAGTTAGATGCTAGAAATTGCTATGGATGTCTGTCTTTGGCCAAAAACAGACGTGAAATACGTCTGGATACAAAATATGCTTAAATGTAAGAATTATGCATAGAGTGTTATGCAACCATGAATTAGGGGTCATGTATAAAATATGAACCAAAATGGTATAAATTAACTATAAAGTCAGTATAACTTATGAACAAATAAATAAAGAAAAAGCAACATAAAATGCACAGATCAATATATATCGTGGGGGTTATTTAGACGCCTAACATAACACCTCTCTGGCCGCCCAACTCCAGCCATCCAATTTGCCTTGATCGACAATGCAGATTCACGATGAAATTGATAGAGGGGCGCTGACACAACTTAAAAAAAAGGCCTGTCAGACTAAAAAATACAAAGAAGGAAATCGGGCCTTTCTTCAACCCACAGAGCAATTGTGAACTGTGAACCCCAATCTCCCCCCCTTCCTATCTCTCACATGCGGGAACCGACGACCGGCAGCGACCATTCCGACGGTTGCCACCGTCGACGACGGCGATGACAAGGTTAACCCTATAATTCACCTTCTCTCTCTCGCAACCGCCTCTTCTCTACTACTGGTCTTCTCCTTCTCTCTTGCACCCGTCTCATCATCAATGGCGACAATGGATTGCAGCAAAATGCAGTGCACAACGACCGGCAACGATGCACGCCATCACCAACTCTGTTCCTCCTCCTTCATTTCAAGGTAAACTCGAATTCCTTCGATTTTAGAGTTCCAATTTAGCGTCAAAAATTTTTGGTTCGAATTTAGGGTTCCAAGTTTTGGTGCGATTTTTTGGTTCCCTCGTCGTCTCTCTCCTTCGGCGATTGCAAGGTATCAAAAGCTGCTACCCAGCCGTGCTGACACCGACGTCGACCAGAGACCTTCGGTTGGAATTATGTTGATTTCTAATGGGAACGTAGGAATTAGCTTCTTTCATCCATTTTCGTTGTTTCCCATCGATTTCCATGTTTATATTCAAGTTTTACGTTGATCTCATATGGAAATATTGGAAATAGCCAGTTTTCATCCATTTCCGTTGTTTTTCATCGATTTCCGTGATTATAATCATGTTTTACTTTGATTACACAAGGAAACGAAGGAATCAGCTTGTTTTAATTCATATCCATTGTTTTCCTTTGATTTTAATGATTATACACATGTTTTACATTGATTTCACATGGAAACGATCGAATTAGCTTTTTTTTTTTTATCCATTTTCATTGTTTTCCATTGAATTCCATGATTATATTGAAGTTTTCCGTTGATTTCACATAGGAAAAAGGAATTCGTTTGTTTTCATCTATTTTCATTGTTTTTTTTAACGATTTCCACGATTATACTAATGTTTTAGATTCATTTCAATCCATTTTTATTGTTATTCATCCATTTCCATGATTATACTAAAGTCTTACATTGATTTCACATAGAAAAGAAGGAGATAGCTTGTTTTCATCAATTTCCATTTTTTTCCTAGATTTCAATGAATATACTCATGTCTTACAATGATTTCACATGGAAACGATCGAATTAGCTTGTTTTAATCCATTTTCATTGTTTTCCATCGATTTTGATAGTCATACTCAAGTTTTAAAATGATTTCACAAGGAAACACTGGAATTAGCTTATTTTCATCCATTTTCATTGTTTTCCATTGATTTCCATGATTATACTCAAGTTTTATATTCATTTCTCATTGAAACAAAGGAATTATCTAGTTTTTGTCGATTTTCATAGTTTTCAATTGATTTCCATGATTACACTTAACTTTTAGATTCATTTGAGATGGAAACAAAAGAATTAGCTTGTTTTTATCTATTTTCATTATTTTTCATCCATTTTCATGATTATACTCATGTTTTACCTTGATTTCACATCAAAACGAAGGAATTAGCTTGTTTTTACCCATTTTTATTATTTTCCATCGATTTCCAATGGTTATACATAGGTTTTACATTGATTTCACATGGAAACGATGGAATTATCTAGTTTTAATCCATTTTTATTATTTTCCATCGTTTTCCATGATTATACTCAAGTTTTACAATAATTGTTTTTCCTCGATTTCCATTATTATACTCAAATTTTACATTCATTTCACATGGAAAAGAAGGAATTAGCATGTTTTTACCCATTTCCATTGTTT
Source organism: Dionaea muscipula (assembly GCA_028571145.1). NCBI lineage: Eukaryota > Viridiplantae > Streptophyta > Magnoliopsida > Caryophyllales > Droseraceae > Dionaea > Dionaea muscipula. The sequence goes on along the minus strand of JAOWBR010190009.1, from coordinate 9,056 downwards.
TGCATCAATGTCCAAAATTATAATCAAGTTTTACATTGATTTCATATGGAAATGATGCAATTTGCTTGTTTTCATCAATTTCCAATGCTTTCCATCGATTTTCATGATTATAATCAAGTTTTTCATTGATATAACATGGAAACGTAGGATTAGCTTGTTTTCAACAATTTCCATTGTTTTCATCGTTTTTCATGACTATATTCAAGTTTTACATTGATCTCATATCAAAACGTAGGAATTAGCTTATTTTCATCCATTTCCATTATTTTCCATCGATTTCAAGTGATTATACATAAGTTTTACATTGATTTCACATGGAAATGAAGGAGTTAACTTGTTTTAATCCATTTTTATTGTTTTCCATCATTTTCTGTGATTATACTCAAGTTTTACATTAATTGTTTTAACTCGATTTCCATTATTATACTCAAATTGTACACTCATTTCACATGGAAACAAAGGAATTAGCATGTTTTTACCCCTTTCCATTGTTTTGCATCGATGTCCAAAATTATAATCAAGTTTTACATTGATTTCACATGGAAATGAAGGAATTAGTTTGTTTTCTTCCATTTTCATTGTTTCCCATCGATTTCCATTAATATACTCATGTTTTACATTGATTTCACTTGGAAATGAAGCAATTTTCTTGGTTTCATCAATTTCCAATGTTTTCCATCTATTTTCATGATTACAATCAAGTTTTTAATTGATAAAACATTTAAACGTAGGAATTAGCTTGTTTTCATCCATTTCCATTGTTTCCATCGATTTCCACGACTATATTGAAGGTTTAGATTAATCTCATATGAAAACGTAGGAAATAGCTCGTTTTTATCCATTTTCATTATTTTCCATCGATTTCCAAGATTATAATCAAGTTTTACATTAATTACACAAGAAAACGAAGGAATTAGCTTATTTTTATCCATTTTCATTGTTTTCCCTTGATTTTAATGATATACTCATGTTTGATATTGATTTCTCATTTAAACGATCGAATTGGCTTGTTTTAATGCATTTTCATTGTTTTCCATCGATAGCTATTATTATACTCAAGTTTTACATGGATTTCACAAGGAAACGATGAAATTAGCTTATTTTCATCCATTTTCATTGTTTTCCATCGATTTCCATTATTATACTTAAGTTTTACATTGATTTCGCATCGAAACAAAGGAATTAGCTTGTTTCCATATATTTTCATTATTTTCCATCGATTTCCATGATTATACTAGAGTTTTAGAATCATTTCACATGGAAACGAAAGACTTAGCTTGTTTTCATCCATTTTCATTTTTTTTCCGGTAAGTTCCATTTTCAATGTTTTCCGTCTACTCATGTTTTACCATGATTTCAAATGAAAACGATGGAGTTAGCATGTTCTCATCTATTTTTATTATTTTTCATCCATTTCCATGATTATAGTATATTAACTTTTACATTGATTTCATATGGAAACGAAGGAATTAACTTGTTTCAATCCATTTACATTATTTTTCATCGATTTCCATGATTATACTCATATTTTACATTGATTTCACATAGAAACGAAGGAATTAGCTTGTTTTCATCCATCTGCATTGTTTTTTCTCGATTTTCATGATCATACTCAAATTTTGCATTCATTTCACATGGAAACGAAGGAATTAGTCTACTTTCACCCATTTTCATTGTTTTCCATTGATGTCCAAAATTATAATCAAGTTTTACATTGATTTCACATGAAAACGAAGGAATTAGCTGCTTTTCTTCCATTTTCATTGTTTTCCGTCGATTTCCATGAATATACTCAATTTTTAGGTTGATTTCACTTGGAAACGAAGGAATTAGTTGGTTTCATCGATTTTCAATGTTTTTCATCGTTTTTCATGATTATAATCATGTTTTATGTTGATTTGACATGGAAACTTAGGAATTAGCATGTTTTAATCCATTTTCATTGTTTCCAATCGATTTCCATGATTATATTCAAGTCTTACATTGATGTCATATGGAAACATAGGAATTAGCTTGTTTTGATCCATTTCCATTGTTTTTCATCGATTTGCATGATTATAATCTAGTTTTACATTGATTACACATGGAAATAAAGGAATTAGCTTGTTTTCATCCATTTCCATTGTTTTTCCTTGATTTCAACGATTATAGTCATGTTTTACATTGATTTCATATCGAAATGATCGAATTAGCTTGTTTTAATCCATTTTCACTGTTTTCCATCGATTTTCATAATTATGCTCAAGTCTTACATTGATTTCACATAAAAACGAAGGAATTAGCTTGTTTTCATCCATTTTCACTATTTTCCATCCATTTCCATGATTATACTCATGTTTTACCATTATTTCACATGAAAATGAAGGAATTAGCTTATTTTCATCCATTTCCATTGTTTTACATCGTTTTTCAAGTTTATACTCATGTTTTACGTTGATTTCACATGGAAACGATCCAATTAGCTTATTTTTATCCATTTTAATTGTTTTCCATCGATTTTCATGATGATAATCAAGTTTTACATTGATTTCACATAGAAACGAAGGAATTAGCTTGTTTTCTGCGATTTTCATTAATTGTTTTTCCTCGATTTCATTGATTATACTGAAATTTTACATTGGTTTCACATGTAAACGAACGAATTAGCTTGTTTTTTTTTTTCATTTTCAATGTTTTCCATAAATTTCCATGGATATACTCATGTTTTACATTGATTTCACTTGGAAATGAAGAAATTAGCTTATTTTCATCTATTTTCAATGTTTTCCATCGATTTCCATGATTATAATCAAATTTTAGGTTGATTTCACATGGAAACGTAGGAATTAGCTTGTTTTCATCCATGTTTGTTGTTTCCAACGATTTCTAGGTTTATACTCAAGTTTTACGTTGATCTCATATGGAAATATAGGAATTTGCCTGTTTTCATCCATTTTCGTTGTTTTTCATCGATTTCCTGATTATAATCAAGTTTTACTTTGATTACACAAGGAAACGAAGGAATGAGCTTGTTTTTATCCATTTCCATTGTTTTGCCTTGATTTCAATGATTATACTCATGTTTTAGATTGATTTCACATGGAAACGATCGAATAAGCTTTTTTTTAATTTATTTTCATAGTTTTTCATCACTTTCCATAATTATACTCAAGTTTTACATTGATTTCGCATGAAAACAAATGACTTAGCCTTTTTCTATACATTTTCTATTTTTTTCCAATGAATTCCATGATTATATTCAAGTTTTACAATGATTACACATGGGAAAAAGGAATTAATTTGTTTTCATCTATTTTCATTGTTTTTTTAACGATTTCCACGATTATACTCAAGTTTTAGATTCATTTCAATCCATTTTCATTGTTTGTCATCCATTTCCAAGACTATACTCAAGTTTGACATTGATTTCACATAGAAAAAAAGGAAATAACTTATTTTCATCCATTTCCATTTTTTCCCTTGAATTCAATGAACATACTCATGTTTTACATTGATTTCACATGGAAACGATCGAATTAGCTTATTTTAATACATTTTCATTGTTTTCCATCGATTTTGATACTCGTACTCAAGTTTTACATTGATTTCACAAGGAAACATTAGAATTAGCTTATTTTCATCCATTTTCAATATTTTCCACTGATTTCCATAATTATACTCAAAATTTATATTCATTTCACATACAAACAAAGGAATTATCTAGTTTTTATCGATTTTCATTGTTTTCCATTGATTTCCATGATTACACTTAAGTTTTATATTCATTTGACATGGAAACGAAACAATTAGCTTGTTTTCATCTATTTTCATTATTTTTCATCCATTTTCATGAGTATACTCATGTTTTACCTTGATTTCACATTAAGACGAAGGAATTAGCTTGTTTTCATCCATTTCAATTATTTTCCATCAATTTCCAATGATTATACACAAGTTTTACATTGATTTCACATGGAAACAAAGGAGTTAACTTGTTTTAATCCATTTTTATTGTTTTCCATCGTTTTCTATGATTATACTCAGGTTTTACATTGTTTGTTTTAACTTGATTTCCATTATTATATTCAAATTTTACATTCATTTCACATGAAAACGAAGGAATTAGCATGTTTTAACCCATTTCCATTGTTTTGCATCGATGTCAAAAATTATAACCAAGTTTTATATTGATTTCACATGGAAATGTAGAAATTAGCTTTTTTTTTCTTCTAGTTTCATTGTTTTCTATTGATTTCCTTTAATATACGCATGTTTTACATTGATTTCACTTGGAAATGAAGCAATTTGCTTGTTTTCATCAATTTCCAATATTTTCCATCGATTTCCCTGATTACAATCAAGTTTTTCATTGATATAACATGGGAACGTTGGAATTAGCTTGTTTTTATCCATTTTCATTGTTTCCTTCGATTTCCATGACTATATTCAAGTTTTACATTGATCTCTTATGAAAACATAGAAATTAGCTTGTCTTCATCCATTTTCATTGTTTTTTATCGATTTCCAAGATTATAATCAAGTTTTACATAGATTACAAAAGGAAATAAAGGAATTAGCTTGTTTTTATCCATTTTCATTGTTTTCCCTAGATTTTAATGATATACTCATGTTTGATATTGATTTCTCATTTAAACGATCGAATTTAGCTTGTTTTAATACATTTGCATTCTTTTCCATCGATTGCCATTATTATACTCAAGTTTTACATGGATTTGCGAAGGAAACGATGGAATTAGCTTATTTTCATCCATTTTCATTGTTTTCCATTGTTTTCCATTATTATACTCGAGTTGATTTCACATGGAAACAAAGGAATTAGCTTGTTTCTAACTATTTTCATTGTTTTCCATCGATTTCCATGATTATACAAAAGTTTTAGATTCATTTCACATGGAAACGAAACAATTATCTTCTTTTCATCCATTTTCATTTTTTTTTGCGGTAAGTTCCATTTTCATTGTATTCCATCTAGTCATGTTTTACCTTGATTTCACATGAAAATGAAGGAATTAGCTTGTTCCCATCCATTTCCATTATTTTCCATCGATTTTCATGATTATAGTCAACTTTTGCATTGATTTCACATGGAAACGAAGGAATTAGCTTGTTTCAATCCACTTTCTTGGTTTTCTATCGATTTCCATGATTATACTTTAGTTTTACATTGATTTGACATAGAAACGAAGTAATTAGCTTGTTTTCATCCATTTGCTTTGTTTTTCATCGATTTTCATGATTGTACATAAATTTTACATTCATTTCACATGGAAACGAAGGAATTAGTTTATTTTCACACATTTTCATTGTTTTCCATCGATGTCCAAAATTATAATAAAGTTTTACATTGATTTCACATGAAAACGAAGGAATTAGCTTCTTTTCTTCCATTTGCATTGTTTTCAATCGATGCG
>JAOWBR010189998.1:0-10162 GCA_028571145.1 Dionaea muscipula | reverse complement strand
GATTAGGTCCTAACGATAAATAAAATATGATAAAAGTAAAGATTGGTGTCGCTGGTTAAGCGACGTTTCGATCTAGGCAGCAGCAGCGAAGCGACGTGCAGTTGGAGCCTGAAACGCCCGTGATAGAACTATCACGGTCGTGTCTAGAAGGGAAGGACATGGTCATGACAGGGTGGTCACGGTCGTGTTCTTGGTTAAATCCCTCGGACAACGCACAGACTTGGCACCAAGCCGGGCTCGGATTAAATAAAATAATATTCGGTCCGTTTTTGTGTTCAACAGGTTCAAATTATGGTTTTGATTGTAGATTCGTTATTTAGTTCGATTAAAATCTAGATCGGCTTACCTGTACGCTATCTCAAGCAGGGCAGGGCATAGCGTATATCGGAGTTTCAACCTAAATTAATTAATCTAGTCGTCTTGTCACAAAAACAACAAAAATAGTCCAAATCCACAAAAGATGATGACAACAGGTTTACAGTTTTGCATAAATCAAATCCCTACGACATGGCTAATCATCAATCTGACATTCAGTTTACAAATCGGCATAAACGACGTGTATAAAAATCAAAGCTTTGGAAATCGAGCCTAGAATACATGTACCGAATGATGCTGATCCAGTTGAGATGCGTCTCGTCGGTATATTGGTCCCGCTGAGTGTGAGAGGATGATTGTCGTCGTCTCTGCTCGTGTTCCCAAGGTATTGATTTCCTTCTTGGACCTCCTGATGGCCTGTGTAGCGCCTAGGGTTCGAAAGTGGAAGAGGGGATCGTCGACTGCTGAAGGCTGCAATTAAAATGAGCTGTAATCGCAGCCCGTCACGGTCGTGACAGTGTCGTCACGACCGTGACCAGCTCATTTCAAGCTGGGCCGTTTTTCTTCAGCTGCGCGCGTTCCGGACTCGATCGGGAGGCTTCGGGCTCGCATGCCAGCGTGAGTTACATCCAATATTGGCCCATTAAAGCTCCGGATCATGTCCAACCTGTAAAACCAATTAAAATAACAAAAATACATAACGCAACATCGCACAACATAGATGAAATATCATGTAATTCCTTATACTTAGACCCTTAAAATAAATACTTTGGCACAAACTAGGAATGAGTTGAGCGCACTTTCTGCGTTTCAACCGTGCCGATGTTGGGTGGTCGACGGCCGAGGTTAGGCGTCGTCGACGTGCTGGCCCACTTTGGCTGTGAATGATGAGGGAAGAACATGCAAAAAGAGGGCCTCCCCATCATTTGGGCAGCTGGCTGGCGTCGACGACCTGACGCCATCGAGCCTGGCTATCTTCGGTGATGGCTGACTAGTCCTTAGTCGAAATTCGGCTATATAGGCTTTAGGAAAAACTTAACTGTTTCGGTTTAATAGATGAAATTGACTGAGATTAACCAGATTGAAGAATACGGTGATGAGAATAAGTGGTATTTTCGTCTAATACATGTTTATTTGAATACATTATTATAGATTGTAAGTAGATGATAAAATATGACTTGAATTGTATGAGAACGCAAATTAAGATGGAATATATGTATGGGAATGCAAATTAAGATGGAATATATATGTTCATATGTATGTATACAGATATATTAAGTGGATTAAATTTATAGATGACTTTAATTATAGTTAATGATAATGATGAAAATATGAAGAAACATAAAATCAGATGTGAAGTGCTCAAATCCGAACCAATTATTCAAAATCGATTTCTGTATTGTCTTTTTTCGACGAAAACTAGCCGTTGCTAAATTACTTTTTTTGTAGTGACTGTGACAATAAGGTAGTTTTTAAGATTTTCAAATGACAATGTATTCTTAGCCTTATTTAGGGGTGTAAACGATACGATATAACTCGAGATCAGCTTATGATTTGACTCGAAAAGAGTTCAAAAAACTCGAGTCAAGTCGAGCTCAAGTCGAGCTCAAGCTATTGGAGCAGCCCACGAGCCGAGCTCGGGCTTGGAATATTCGTACTCATGAGCCCAACAAGTCTAACAAGCCAAACGAACATCGTGAGCCTAACGAGTTTTTGTATTTTTGTATTTTTATATAATTATATATATATATAGTAATATTTAAGTAATTAAATCTTTATCTAAATATTTTTAAATTTAAAATAAATAAAAATTTAATTTAAAACTCGAGTTTAAACTCAATATGATACTTATCGAGTCTATCAAATCTGATCTCTGTAAGCTCGTCAAGCTCGAGTTCATTAGAAGTTAGATGAGCCGAACTCGAGTACGGAGATACTCGACTCGATTTGGCTCTTTTACACCCCTAGCTAGCCCAATGGGGAATCACACAATGAAATGGCTCACGAAGAGTGAGCCTGATAAAAATAATGAAGATTTAACTTAGAGCATCTGTTTTGGTACAAGGAGGTTTTTAAGTTTTTTTGAGTGTGAATAATGAGTGTATTGTGTAATGATTATTTGAGTGTAGATAAAAAAATAGAGGTAAATAGTGAGAGCATCAACAATGGTACGAGATTTTTGGAGATGGTGAATAGTGAGAGAATTGTGTAATGATTTGTAGAGATTTTTTGAGTGTGGATGAGAATTTTAATGGATGAATAGTGAGATAGTTATGTAATGATTGTTTGAGGGGGATGGAAAGGAATATAGAAATGTTGAGTTTTAAATTGAGGAGGGTGAAATTTTGGATATTTATAGTGGGTCAATAGTGAGAGAGTTGTGTAATGATTATTTGAGTGTGGATCAAAAAATAGAGAGTAAATAGTGAAAGAGAAATAGTTGTGTACCATTGCTGATGTTCTGTGAGTATTGTGTCATAATTGGAGTGAGGAACTCAAAAGAAAACTCTAGGACGTGTTTGATTTTATTGTAAAAAAATGAGGGATAATTAATGATGAATGATAAAAAGTGGGATAAAAAATGATATGATCATATGTTGGATTTTATATCCAACATCATTAACTAATCCATTGTTTGATTGATATAGAAAATAACATGAGATTATTATTCATTGGACAAAAATACCCTCAACTCCCTCACGTCTCTCGTCATCTGGAACACAGCCATAATACTCCCTATCGAAAATCAGAGCTAGAACCTTCGGTTCATCAAATCAGATCCCAAGCAAATCAGATCTGAGGAGAAAACCAAATCTGAGGATATGAGGATGACCAAAATCATGAACTACAACATATCGATCACAAGCAAACCAAAAATCCAGATCTGAGGAGAAAACTAGATCTGAAGAGAAAATCAAATCGATCACAAGCAAACCAGAAATCGATCGCATGCAACGATCGCAAGTAAACCAGATCAGAAGAGAAGAAATCAACAAAAAAATGAGGGCGAACCAGATCACAAGAAATGAGGGCAGTGATCGCAAGAAATTGAACAAATCGAAGAAAAATAAGGACGGGTTTCTTGCTACGGTGTAGGAGGAGCTACCGCTCGATTTGCATGGAGATGGAGGCATCAGAGGGTTTTTTCCTTATCGAGATGAGCGGGATTCAGAAAACCAGAGAACCCTGTCTTTACATTTCTAACGTTATTGCAGGAATAAGGCACGGTAGGAAATATTTTTCCTATGAGCAATAGCAAAATCAAACGGTGGATATCACTGTGCATGTGGGAAATAAAATCAACTTCTCACATGTACAGTAAAATCAAACAAGGCCTAATGGTAGAGTTTGTGTTTGAGGTGAGAAAAAATTTAAAGATTTTTAGAGTATGAATAGTGAGAATGTTGTATAATGATTGTTTAAGTATGAATAAAAAGAATAGAGGGTGAATAGTGTGAGATTTTTGTTTTTTTATACCAATACTGATGCTCTCACATCAATCATTAATAGAGTAGAGCCTGAAAGGACGGGACACCCACATTTTGAGCGAGAGCAAGATGCAAATAAACGCATGCCTCGCACTCTTTGACATTACATCCCCAAGCACAAGACAACCCGTCAATAACACGCCAAAATCAGAGTTCAACACTGAGTACGACTTTGCTTTTGTCTCGTTGTATTCATATATTTCTGGAGCATGGGCCATTTGTTATTGTCATTCTTTGGAATATATATGAAAATAATTTACAGCAAAATATAAAACTATTTTCATAATTTCATGTCAATATAGAGTGGGAACTGGAAGCCAGAGATTCACAAATACAACGGCTAAAGGGGGAAAAAAAAAACACTCAAGAATTACAATTTACAAGCAGTCCTTGAAAGCACAAATTATTACATCTGCTTCAGCCGATTCCCCCATCAATGGCAGCAAAGATTGGAGGGAGGGACTCCTTTCATGTTAACAGAGATTTCAACGCCTTCGATTTCCTTTATTCTTTTCTTACATGTAAACACAAGATCATGGGAAAGGAGGGTCAAACTTACGTGTTATGATGATGTATCGGATGGTTTGATCCTAACTTCACTTAGCTGCACTGAATTCTCAAAGCAATGCAAGAATCCATAGTGTGGGTATTTCTCATACCATGTATCTTCCTCTACATGAGTGTCCCAGTGCTCTCCACTGCTGCTCTTCCCATATTTGTGTACCCATCCAGAGCCATTATGTTGCTCACCCCATGTGCGGTTCCATCGCTCACCATGAATGCCTTCCCACCATGTCTCCCCTTGTTTAACACCGTGACTATTAACATCGAAGTGCTCATCCCATTTATCTCCCCATTTTGTCCAACCATCTCCCTCACGGCGTTCCGCCCATTTGTCAGTGTACTTCATGCTGCCACCCCGCCCGTCATACTTCTCTCCCCACCTGCATGCAACAATTGCAAAGCTTAGAGTTCAGTTCAGTAGAACAAAAGTAAGTACCATTCACACCAGCCCACAGATTAATCCAATGAGAAACAAATTGATTTGAGCAAGATCGCCTATAGTTTTCATACCTCTCATGCCAAACATGAGCATGACCAGCCTCAAGTTTCGTGTTTGGATCAATGCTACACCACTTGTGAGCCCACTTATCAGCACGCCCAGAAGCATCATAATTTTCCCTCCATTTTTCTTGCCATTCCTCACCCTTCCCATTCTTACCCCACTTGTCTGCAGTTTTCTCAATATGCAGAAGACCACGCTCCTAAACACATCAAGTGCCAACAGAAAAAAAAAACAACTCATATAAGCCCGCTTACCACATTAGATAAAAAGGGAAATAGAACAACCCTAGAACACACCATATTCGTTTCAATGACTGCAACACAAAAGGAGTAACTAGATGAAATTCACAAGGGAAATTTTGATTTTGCATAAGTTTCACACCAAAATCGGAAATTAATCTATGTAGCCACACGTAATTGGAAATGAACATATATATATATATACACACACACTGATCTAAGACATCGAGTTTTTGTGAAGAGACACTTTTCTTCAAAGGAAATACAACAGGAGCTCATATATGCAAGCTCCAGTGAAACAAGGAAACTAATATCGTACATGATATATCGAGCTGGAACCAAGAGAACCAAAACATTATCAGCTCCTTCCCACTCACAAGGATCAAGTGTTTCAAGAAAACAAGGTTTACAGATGCATTTTAATCAGAATGAATGTTTTACTTAATTGTCAACATAGTGCAACCAGCTAGACGAATCACTACATCCAAAGCATGTCACAGGGGCAAAGTATCTGGATCTTTGTTGTCTTCTAATGCCATATACTCTTCATTCTTCAAATGACAATTTTATCAACTTGACTAACTCAAAAGAAAAAACCAAGTATGACAAAGCAAACAGGGCATCCCCCCTTACCTGCCACATAGACTCTTTCCAGTATTCATGCCAAACATTCCCCCTGGAATCACGTCCACACTTCTCTGAACCAAGTTCTTTATAGCCAAATTCATTTGCAGCCTCCCAATACTTATTTTCCCATTCCACAACGCCATCAGCACTTACCCCCCTAGTCAAGGTCCAATGGCAGACCACACCATCAGGTTTTTGTTCCACCCCTGTCTCCTTCCACCACCTTGATCCATCTGGGCTTATTCCATAAGAGGACTCTTCATCCATGTTATTCAACGCTTCAGCTGCTTCGGCTGCATGTGCTGGAAAGTCTACACCCAAATCTTCTTTTGCTTCCCCTTTCTCCAGCATCGACTGAAAAGGTGGAAGATGAAGACGAAGGTTGGTTTCATGTGCTCTAGTTTCAAATGGTATAGCAAGATAATCTGCAGATCGATCTTTTTCCATCAAAGAGGCAAGTCGATTTGCATTCACAAATGGTTTTGGAGGATTTTTCAAGTCACTGGAATCACCAAGAGTCAAGTCATCCACAAGAGGTGGGGCCCAAGACCAAAAGTCTGGACCTGGAGTTTCATTTCCAGAAGTTCTTGAATGAGAACTGTAGGAGTTCCTGCTTGGCATTCCTGAACATAAACAAACTCATGCTGATAAAACTAGACAGATATGCCAGCAAACTAATCGTGTTTCCAGCTCAAAGTTATCAAAACATGCTTTTTCTTATGGCAGGTTGGATAATCTTAGAAATTGTGATACACCCAATCACATCAATGATTGTGGAAACATTGATATTAAATATAAATCTAATTGATTCTATCCTTATCAATAGCGCTTAACCTAATCAAATCCAAGAGGATAATGGATGTGGTTAGCAGGACGACTGGGGCGTGACAGAAATACTAAAATCTTTAAGCTAATAACGCAAAGATATTAGTGATTCGTACGGATCTAAACATGTTGCAACTCACCATAGAGGATACTCTACATTGGGTGGACTGGAGGATCCAGATACGGATGGCTAACCTAACTTAGTGGAAAGTGGGCGTAACAGGAGTCACAGAAGTTAAAAAATTGGGATTGAATCTCCGTGGCATGTTTGAGTGCTTGTGGTCGTGTTTTCATTTTCACTTTTATTTTCATTGTCATAAGTTGGTACATGTTTATCGTAGTACAGTTGGATTGATGATTTACTAAGTGATCAAATCTTCGTTTTACATATATTTGTGGCATGTGTTGCTGTGTGTTAGTCTGACGTTTATTGTAAGATTATTATTTATTGTTATTGTTATATATTTTGTTTCTTTGTTTGCTTAAACCTAATCCTCACATTAAATTAGGAGTTAGGTAGCTGACATGTGTGCATGTATCCTAAAGACCCCACTAGTGGCAAGTGGTCATGTTATTGTTGTATAGAACATCGTGATCATACCGTATATGGATACTAGAAATTACTCGTGTCAACAGCACGGTGAACATTTTTATAATTTTATTTACTGTCACAAAATATATCCGTGCCCGTGCCGTGCTCGTGTCATGCTGTGCATTTTATAAAATTTTTAATAAAAAAGAATAAAAATTATATCAACATTAAACTCGTTTTGATCCTCATAAAAAATTATGAATTTTGACTATTATATTTTTATATTTGGTAGATTATACAGATATAGAAGAAAAATAAATTATAGATTGTGTATAATATTATGTGATGTGATGTGAGACGGAGAGAGAAGAGGATAACCAATAGGAATATTTCTTTTGGTCATGTAGGACAACTTAGAGAGAGATAAATTCAAATTATATCCTACTTTATTATATAGATTTTGATCGCATCAATAAATTAAAGTTTTTTACTCTAATATTATATAATTTTTATTAAATATATCATTAAAAATTAACTTTTATTAAAAATATTAATATTACAGAAAAAAAAAATACTCTTACCCCCACCCCACCCCACTTTATTAATAACCAATTAATAAAGAATAGCAATATGTATGTTAAATGCGCAATTGAAAGGTTTGTCCAATTAATATAATAGTAAATGCTAAAGTATAAAAAATTAAATAATTAATTTTAATCTAATGGTCATTAGAGTTTTCCGTCCTTTTTTCGATCCGACGGCTACAAATATCTCAAGATATTTATAAAGAGACATTTCAAACATTGCGCTTCCTTGTATTATAGATATTTGTGTTGGGTAGGAGATTTTCATCCCCCCAACTTGTCACTCGTTTCCTCACCCGTTACCCGACCTGGTTCCGACCCGTTCAAAGGTGGGTCGGGGATGAGTGAAAATGTTTATCGATGGGTAACAGGTCGGAGGTGACGAAACTCATCCCCGCCCTACTGTCATCCCTAGCCTATGGACAACACGACCTGACCCGATAATCATAATGGCATGGCTTGGACATGAGTATAGGCTCATAGATTTAGGCCCGGGCCGACCAATTGTGAAATGGACTTGAAATTAAGGTGAAGCTCGGCTCGAGCACACCCTTGATCAGCTCTACGTGTCATTGACGAAAACAACCATTGCATTGCTTTTTCGGTTATTTATAATACAAAAGAGCACTTTTTTTAGTTCTCTTCCAAACAGTGGCTCAGATTTATCTAACACAAACATAACTAACGGCTGTGATTAAATCTCAGTTAAACTTCTTCTTTTTTTCGTAGAAGGTTAATATTGATTAATCTCCCTCAACTTTGTACATCATGATCAACATCTATACAGGATCCCAGTATACTAATCAACCTAACCTCCAATCTAGACAAAATTTCTCCTATAAAAGTTCGCCCAAGCATAATCTATACAGCTAAAAAAAAAACTCAACCTCTCCACAAGGGAGAGACAGAAGTTGACATCCAACCTATGAAACACCAAAGCCAACCACCTCCAGCACCAAAGGAAGGACCACGAGGGTTCAGCTGATAGCTGCCAAAAACAACACTCCGGCCTCACACAGACCCAAGGATCCACAAAAGACAAAACCCTCAAAAACCATAGAATATGAGCAATCAGAGAGAAAGAGTACAGAAGATCCAAAGCCAAAACTTGGCAACTCACAGGCCACTAGCATCAACAGCAAGCTTATAGCCAAAAAAAAAAAAAAGATCAAAGGCATTAGCAGTCTTCTAGCATCAGGACACGCCATCCATATGCCTCATCAGATCATGGAGGATCAAAATGCAGAACTGTGCACCTTCTGATTACAAACCCTATCTCCAGAGACAGACCCTGTGCATCACCAAAACCAGTAGAAACATGGAGAACCCTGCTTAGATCAATCACCTAAGTTAGAAATCCTCCGGCACAACATATCAGCCGTTGTAATCTCTTGCCGAAAAATTCAAAAGTTCCTCTCTCTCCACACCTCATACACAACTCTAGCAAAGATCCCCCTCCGTCGGGCTGCCATCATCGTTTTCCCCCTAGCAACCTTCAACATCCACATCTGAACACTATCCCATCTCATCACAGCTCCACGACTTCATTAAAGATTAGCAGTAATCATCGCCTTTGTTAAAACAGTAATGGCATACGGACATTCAAAAAAAAAGGTGGTCTCGTGTTTCTCTTGCCCCATGGCACAACACACATTCCTCTTCATCCAAGAGGCCGAAGGTCCCGAGTTGATTTTTTGTTCGGAGCCTATTCATGGTCACCAACCACAAAATGAAGCTCTGCCTAGGCTGAATCCCCCTCTTCCATATGAAGCTCCACCACTTGTCACCATCCCTCTCCTCATGGACCAACTTCTCGTAGATGTTGGCAGTGGATAGAACCCCTGGAGCACCCTTCCTAGCCATAACAGCATCTGCAGTCTCACATTGCTGCTCACAATTGGCAATTCGTTCTATTGCAATTCTAGTCTTCATCAAGGACCTCCAAACCCATGATCCAGTCATGCCCATGCATTCCTTCATCTCCCTACCTTTCAAGTAGAAAGCACGAATCCATCTAACCCAAAGTCTATCTTTCTTATCTACAACTGCCCATAGCAACTTGCACAACATTGCTTGATTCCATTCATGCAGTCTCTTAATACACAAAACACCATTTCTCTTTGGCTTACACACATCATTCCATGCAACAAGTGCCTTTTTACAATTTAAATTCGTACCTGCCCAAAGAAAGGCACGACATCGCGCCTCAATCATCTGGATCACCTTCTTAGGGAAGACAAAAACTTGAACACAATAAACATGAAGTGTATAAAGGATTCCCTGGATTAATTTCAATCTGCCTGCAAACTCTCTCAATGAGTGGTCGGAATAGATGGACATTCACCTTTTTGGTAGTGAGGGGCACCCCCAAGTACTTAAAGAAACCACGGCCAATCTCGAATCCCATAATTGCAGCAAGTTGCTTCCTCCGTTGCTCATCAACACCCCCAAACTATATGGAGCTTTTCCCCATGTTGGCAACTAGC
>JAOWBR010189987.1:0-10162 GCA_028571145.1 Dionaea muscipula | reverse complement strand
ATGTACTCAACTTTGATGCTTCCTTTCTCCACATGATCTCTGATGAAGTGATGTCTGACATCAATATGCTTTGTTCTAGAGTGCAACACTGGATTTTGACTAATTACAATTGCATTGGTGTTGTCACACTGTATGGGAATCTCCTTTTTTCAATCCCATAATCCATCAGTTGGTGCTTGATCCAAATCACTTGTGCATAGCAGCTTCCAGTAGCAACATACTCAGCTTCAGCAATAGAGGTTGCAATGGATGTTTGCTTCTTGCTGAACCATGAAATCAGTCTGCTTCCCAAAAACTGATAAGTACCTGATGTACTCTTCCTATCCACCTTACATCCTATAAAATCTGAATTTGAAAACCAAGTCAACTGAAATCCTCCATCTCTTGGATACCACAAACCTATGTCTTGAGTACCCTTGAGATACTTCAAAATCCTCTTTGCAGCAGTTAAGTGACTTTCTTTAGGACAAGCCTGAAATCTTGCACAAACACCAACAACAAATGCAATGTCTGGTCTACTTGCTGTTAAGTATAGAAGTGATCTAATCAATCCTCTATACTTTTTCTGATCCACATCCTTTCCATTCACATCTTTGTCAAGACTGATTCCAACACTCATGGGAATAGGATACGATGAACTGTTTTCCATTCCCAACTTCTTTATCAAGTCACTTGCATATTTGTCTTGATCAATAAAGATCCTATTTTCTAGCTACTTGACTTGCAGTCCTAGAAAGAAATTCAATTCTCCTATCATGCTTATTTGAAACTTGCTCTTCATCAAATCAGCAAACTTTTGACACAACTTCTTATTTTCTGACCCAAAAATGATATCATCAACATACACTTGAACCAAAAGTGTATTTTCTTCATCTTGAATTCTGAACAGTGTCTTGTCAATGGTTTCTTTCTTGAATCCATTATCAACCAAGAACTGTGACAGAGTTTCATACCAAGTTCTTGGTGCTTGCTTCAATCCATACAATACTTTCTTCAATCTGAAAACATCATCTTCTCTATCCTTGATCTCAAAACCAGGTGGTTGCTCCACATAGACTTCTTCTTCAAGCAATCCATTCAAGAATGCACACTTGACATCCATTTGATAAACCTTGAAGTTTTTGTGGGCTGCATATGGAAGAAACAATCTAATGGCCTCCAATCTTGCTACTGGTGCATAGGTTTCATCAAAATCAATTCCTTCTTACTGTGAGTATCCTTGTGCAACCACTCTAGCCTTGTTTCTTACAATGACACCATTTTCATCCATTTTGTTTCTGAATACTCACTTAGTCCCAACCACATTCTTGGACTTAGGTTAAGAAACAAGTTCCCAAACTTGATTTCTCTTAAACTTATTCAGCTCCTTTTGCATTGCAATGATCCAATCAGCATTATTCAATGCATCTTCAGCAGCTTTTGGCTCCATTTGGGATAGAAAACATGCAAGCATGGTGTCAAGTTGTCTCCTTGTCCTTACACTAGCTTCCATATTTCCAATCACAAGCTCAGGTGGATGATCATAGAGCCATCTCAAATCTCGTTCATTCAATGATGCAATGACATAATCCTCATCTTCATGATCTGCTGGATCATCTTCTGGATCAGCTGCTTCATGCTCATGTTCATTTCCATCATCATCAGATTTCACTTTGGGAATCTAAGCATCAACATAGACTGGATCAGGTTTCTTTGGATCTGAATTCTTCATCCTCTCAGTCTGTTCAATCAATCTGTCTACAACTTCTTCGGTTCCATCAGTGAAGTGTGGCTCATCAAACATAACATAAATTGATTCTTCAATCACCATGGTTCTCTTGTTGAGAACTCTAAATGTTTTACTCACACTTGAGTATCTCATGAAAATCCCTTCATCAGCCTTTGCATCAAAGATCTTCAAGTGATCTTTTCCATTGTTGTGGATGAAACAATTTCCTCCAAAAATGTGGAAATGAGTTATACTTAGCTTCCTTCCATTCCAAGCTCATATGGAGTCACTCCATGAACTTTATTGATGATGGTTCTATTCAGTGTGTTGCAAGCAATGTTGATTGCTTCTGTCCAAAATCTTTTAGGCAGTGCAGCTTCAGCATTCATTGTCCTAGCAGCTTCTTAGAGTGTTCTATTCCTTCTTTCAGCAAATCTATTCTGCTGTGGAGTCCTTCTAGCAACTAATTGATGAAAAATATCTTCTCCTAGGCAAAAATCTGATATGGCTTGATTCAGGAACGCAGTGCCTCTATCTGATCTGATCTTAATAATGCTTAAACTCTTCTCATTCTGGCTTCTCTTCATCAGCTCAGACAGCTTCTTCAAAGTATCATTTTTCTTGTTCAAGAACACTATCCAAGTGTATCTTGAGTAATCATCAACAACTAGAAGTGTGTACTTCTTTTCACTCACACTTACAAGATCAACTAGACTAAAAAGATCAATGTGAAGAAGCTCCAAAACTCTACTAGACGATGGCACTGTTTTCATCTTGAAAGAAGCTTTGATCTGCTTCCCTTTTTGACATGAAACATAAATGCTCTCCTTCTTGAAGACAACATCCGAAAATCCTTGAACTAGCTTCTTCCTATCTAGCTTATTAATGATCTTAAAGTTCAAGTGACTTAATCTCTTGTTCCAAAGCCAACTGACATCAGTTATGGTCTTAGCTAAAAGGCATGTATCAACTACTGTTGTGGTCCAATCCACCACATACATGTTCTTTTGCCTTGTACCAGTCAACACCACCAAGCTTAATTGTTCATTTCTAATCTTACAAATGCTCTTGCTGAACTCTACCAGATATCCCTTATCATAAAATTGACTTGTGCTCAGCAAGTTGAATTTGAGTCCTTCAACAAAGGCTATATCTTCTATAATCAGTCCATTTCTGATGATGGATCACATTCCCTTGGTTTCTCGAGGCTTTTCCTTGCCTTTAAAGATCACCTTGGGTCCATCTTTTGTAATGAAATCCTCTAGGCAGTGTCTGCTTCCGGTTATATGTCTAGAACACCCACTGTCATTATACCAGACGACCTGTAAAACAGATTAAAAATGTTTAGGTACCTAATTTTGTTTGGGTCCTCTATAGTTAACACACCTAAAGTCATCCCCTAGACCATAGCCAAAGGGTCTTCTCCTAGGTGGATTATACCTTTCACTGTCATAATCAAAGTAAACTACAGAATAGCATCCAAGGTAATATTTGGATGTGCTTGCTTGTACTGGATTATGCATGTTTAGATGTTTAGGATTACTTACAGGTCTGTATACACTAGTATACGACCTTCTAGTAAATCTAGGTTTTCTTGTAGGCATCTTCCAACGACTTTTTGCAAACTAGGGCCCATTCACATGCTGTGAATATTACATGGCAGGGGTTTTGGGTTGCCACGTGGGTTGTTTGCTCTTTTTCTGAACGTGGGACATATTCAATCCCTATCCGAAGGAAACAATCTTCCTTCCCCCCTGTCCTTATGACCTCTAGGCCTATATCCATGTGTATGCTTAGGTATGAACCTATTCGTGGATCTAGTCTTAGGCTTGTGAACTGGTTTGGTGTCAGCCCTAGGGTTGCTGTTAACTTTTGGTTGGACTGATAACTTGGGACCGAGAGCAATCTTGGGTTTGGTTCCAGTTTTGGTCTTATGATTTTTACTTGGAACCTTACCATTGTTGCTCTTAAATCCCAGGTCAGCCCTTCCTAAGTTGCTAGCCTGCTCAAAAGCAGATTTAGGTTTGACCCCATCTAGTTCCCTTTTCAGCTTATCATTGTAACCTTTCAGTGACTCATTCTTATTCATTAAAGCTTTATGACTAGCTTAAATTTCTTCAAACTTAACCATTAGCTCGTTGAACATTTCATGCATGTCCATATCTGCATGGGGTGAAGAGGAGTAGGAACTAGATGAAGTAGAACGTAAGTTTACCTCATTTTCTTCATTCTGTTCCATAAGACACAGTAATGCTTCCTCCTCTGAGGATGAGGATGAGCTCTCATCACTAGAGCTCTCCTCCTTCTTCTTCTTCTTGGACTTCTCTTCTTCAGCTTTGATGGCCTTTCTACCCCTTGTTCTTTTCTTTCTTTTCCTTCTTTCATGCCTTGTTCTCCTCTTTAGTGTATTTCTTCACGATGGGATAGGGGCAATCATCTTTGAAATGACCAGGTCTTCTACAGTTGTAGCAAAGTGATTGGCCCTCCTTATTCTTTCCTGGATCCTCTTCTTCTTCATCTCTCTTCTTGTACTTCCTCAAGGATTCATCCTTGTGATACCTCTTGGAGTACTTTGATAATTTTTTGAACTTCTTCATGAGCAATGTCATCTGCTTATGATGGTCTTCCTTCTTTTCTTCTACCTTTGGTGGAGCTTGAGGTGCCGCATGGGCTGGGACAGACTGTGTGTTGACCTGTGCATGCTCCTGGTTAGTCAACTCAAACTCATAAGCTTTCAAATCAGCGAATAATTTAAA
The DNA here is from genome assembly GCA_028571145.1 of Dionaea muscipula. Classification (NCBI taxonomy): domain Eukaryota; kingdom Viridiplantae; phylum Streptophyta; class Magnoliopsida; order Caryophyllales; family Droseraceae; genus Dionaea; species Dionaea muscipula. The sequence continues at coordinate 5,698 of JAOWBR010189987.1, read as the reverse complement.
AGTTGAGGTTGTGGCCAGGTCCTTATTCTCTCTCATGACTGTCACCTTCATGGCCCACTCAGATGGTAGTACACGTAGGATCTTCATGCAGATTTCTTTTTGGGAATAGGACTTTCCCAATATGGTAAGCTCATCAATAATGACAGTAAACTTACTGTCCATTTGGTCTACGGTCTCTCCTTGCTTCATCTTGAAGTTTTCAAACTTCCGGATGGCAATAGTGAGTTTATTTTTCTTAATGTCCTTCGTGCCTTCGCAGATGAGGATGAGCTTATTCCATATTTCTTTTGTTGTTGTGCATGTCTTTATCTTCATGAACATGTTGTTGTCCAAGGTCTTCAAGATGATATCGTTTGCCATATTGTCTAAGTTGTGCTTCTTTTTCTCCTTATCCATTCTGGTTTTGGTTTGGGCACATATGGAGTTGCAGCACTGGTGGTAGCATTAGTGTTGACCTTCATTATCTTGACAGGTCCTTCTTCAATAACTTCTATCATGTCCTCGTGCATTATAGCTAGATGTGCCTACATACGCATCTTCCACTCATCAAACTTATCCAATGAAAGCATGGGGATACGTGAGATGAAGTTCGGTGAGTCCATGATATTGGGTGATTAAGAAGAAATTTAAACACTCTTGAAAACAGATTTGAAAAATGCGATGAAAACTTGGGATCACTCCTAGTTCAGAGACTCAACTCTGATATCACTTGTAGGTTCCAAAATGAAGGGCTCGACAAGTTCAAAGAGGGGGTGAATGAACTTGTCTTGTTTTTAAAAAAAATTTCAACTCAAAAGAGTGTGCAGCGAAATATTAATTTATATAGCCCTTTTTAGTTAACTTTCAAATCTGTTTATTTTTACTTGTTTTAGTTATTAATGCTATGTGTGTAATGTAATGCTAAGTATGTAAACGACACGCAATATTATAGAGGTTTACGGTGGTGTAATCTATTCGCGTCGAATCTTGCGGGTTTGACAATCGCTGGAAGGGTCCTAACCACCAGAGTATAAAACAAGAAAGCAAGAGGGAGATCGAGAGTTTCTTGGACACTAAGGTATTGTCGACCGGAAATACTTCGATACTTAGGTGAGTAATAAAAGAGAGGTCCAAGAAATATGAGGAGAAATATCACCTTTAAAGCTCATAGTTGAATAAGAGTACAGTCTGGTAGAACGAACTGACAGTTGAAGGATGTGATGAACAAACTACGAGCATAAAGATAATGTGAGAGGTCATCTACGTAGGATGACCATGTAGTATGATCATGAAGGATGACCATGTAGTACGATCACGAAGGATGACCATGTAGTACGACCATGATGGTCTCAGAACTTTAAGGGAATGATGGAGGTAGGTAAACAACATAGAGCCAAGGGTGTAGGTTGTATGGAATATGTCGTACAAACTATATCGAACGAAGTAGGTTGACTGGATAGAGCCAAAGGTTAGCAAGAATAAAGGAGGGCCAACCATGGTGAACGAACAGATGGACGTAATAATGGAGGATCAACTGTGCTGAACGAACGGATGGACGAAATAATAGAGGACCAACTATGGTGAATGAACGGAGGACGGAATAATGGAGGACCAACCGTGCTGAATGAACGGATGGACAGAATAATGGAGGACCAACCGTGTTGAACGAACGGATGGACGGAATAATGGAGGACCAACCGTGCTAAACGAACGGATGAACGGAATAATGGAGGACCAACCGTGCTGAACGGATGGACGGAATAATGGAGGACCAACCGTGGTGAACGAACGGATGGACGGAATAATGGAGGACCAACCATGCTGAACGAACGGATGGATGGAATAATGGAGGACCTACTGTGGTGAACGAACGGATGGACAGAATAATGGAGGACCAACCATGGTGAACGGATGGATAGACAGAATGATGGAGGATCAATCGTACTGAATGGATGGACGGAATAATGGAGGACCAACCGTGGTGAACAAACGGATGGACGAAATAATGGAGGACGAACCATGCTGAACGAACGGATGGACGGAATAATAGAGGACCAACCGTGGTGAACGAACGGATGTACGAAATAATGAAGGACCAACTGTGGTGAACGAACGGATGGACGGAATAATAAAGGACCAACCGTGCTGAACGAACGGATGGACGGAATAATTGAGGATCAACCGTGGTGAACAGATGGATGGACGTAATAATGGAGGATCAACCGTGCTGAACGAACGGATGGACAGAATAATGGAGGATCAACCGTGCTGAACGAACGGATGGATGGAATAATAGAGGACCAACCATGCTAAACGAACGGATGGACAGAATAATGTAATAAAATTGTTTCAAGAAGATGAAATGATAGTTGTTCATGCCCCCTTTGAGTTTGAGGAGAGCCAATTTATAAATCTCTAATGTCGATAGATTTAGATGCAAGATTGTTTCTTGATATTTTGAGATAGGTTGACCGGTCAACTGTTTGACTCGGTCAACTGTTTGACTTGGTTAAACTGGGCCTTGTTTGAGCCTTAGCAGCTTCTTGGGCCTAAACAGGGGGGTCTTTATTTTTAGTAGGACCATTTTTTTCCAATACATAATCCGCTACTTCTCTCTTCTCCTTGTGATGTAAGAGGTATCCACTATTGTTTTAACACCAATACAATAGTGTAATAGTCCTTGGCAGTTGCAACTGCTTCACTGTTTATCGACAACAACTGTAGCTCCTTCGAAATGATCTTCAGCTGCTATCACACACACAACTCCTTCAAAACTCGCGTTACTTCAACTGTCTTCAGTCCTACACACCCTTAACTGCTTCAGCTGTTTCGATCTTTCACAACCTTGTTGCTTTACCGATTCTGCAACTCCTTCACACTAAGTTGTTTCACTGATCTTCAGTTCCTTCGAAGCTTCACTACTTCAACTGATTTCGGTCCTTGACAGCCTCAACTGCTTCACCGATTTAACAAGAGTAAGAGTTCTTGTTTCTGAAAGATGAATCACTCAATGGTGATTCTTAAGCTTCACTGAATGTGGCTTGTAAACTCAGGGTTTAAGCTCAATTCTCAGAGATTGAGATGCTGAATGATTTCTTGAATGCTCAAAATTCAGTTATTTCTTCGTATCTTTTCCAATATCTCCTTCTAAGAATATATATCCTGTCACTTGGAAAAATTCCCGTTGGAGAGGGTCTTGATTTGAATCTTCTATCTTTTCTTCAAATCTCGTGGAAAGTGGATCTGTGTTTCTCTACTTTCCTTATTTGTGCTTGCTTTTTCCAAAAGCACTTTTCTGAACATGTGTTTCCAGAACCTGGCATTCCCTTTGTCAAAAAGCAACTTAGCTTTTGTCTTCATGCATCGCGTGAACCTTTTACTTCTTTTCTCTTGCAACCATTGCAACTTTTTTATCCTTCTTCTGCATGTGATCTTTGTCTTCAACTGGTTGTGTCTAACGTCTTCAAATCATTTGAAATAAATTCAAACTCCGATATTTAATTTAAAGAACCTTGATTCTGACATTTGACATTGACCAGGTCAAATTAGTTGATTATCATATTGGTCTTGATCACGTCTTGCCATGTACCTCTACTGATTTTCAAACTTGACTGAATCCTCATCCTCGACTAAGTCTCATCCTCGACAGAATGTGATCCTTGACTGAATCAGTATCCTCCACTGAATCAGTATCCTCGACTGAATCTCCATCCTCGACTGAATGTGATCCTCGACTGAATCAGCATCCTTGACTGAATGAAATCCTCGACCGAATGAAATCTTCGACTGAATGAAATCCTCGACTGATTCTGAACCTTGACTGAATCTTCATCCTCGACTGATTCTGAACCTCGACTGAATCTTCATCCTCGACTGATTTTGAACCTCGGCTGAATCTTCATCCTTGACTGATTCTGATTCTTGACTGAATCTTATCCTCGACTGAATCTAATCCTCGACTGAATCTGAACCTTGACTGAATCTTCATCCTAGACTGATTCTGAACCTCGACTGAATCAACATCCTCAACTGATTCTGAAACTCGACTGAATCAGCATCTTCGACTGATCTTGATCATCGACTGAATCTTCATCCTCGACTGATTTTGATCCTCGACTGAATCAACATGAGATCTGCTCCTACTGTCATTCATTTATATCTAACTATACAATCAAATAAACTATGCATGTATCATCAAAACTCCTAACAATTAAATCCTAACAACCCATAATACACTCCGCTTTGAATCACTTCCCCATGCGTTGTCCATTAATAATAATTCTAAACAAACTCACTTCTATACAAGTGCGTCTTGATAGTTTCATTATCTGAATACTTTTTATTGCCACATTTACGGCATGGATATCTCAGCATCTCCTCGTTGGCAAGCAGCTAAGTAGAAATTGCAAAATTAATAAACTCATCAACTCCATTCACAAATTCAATGTTCAACTCATTCTTGTTTATCTTTCTTCTATCAACGATCCATATCGAATATGTTCTAAACTTTTATAATTTACAAATGAATTATTAAAATTCATATTACATTATAACAATTACCATACATACCAAATTCAATTACACCATACCAAATTCAACTAAACTTTTATACACTAATTCTAACATGTGCACATTAAAAATCATAACCTATAATTAATTACAAGTTTAGCAATTACGTGATTAACAATTACCACTTACACAAACCCTAATTCATAATTAAACCAAAACTAATTAAACCAAACCTAATTAACAATTAAATCAAACCTAATTAAATCAAACTAAATTAAACCAAACCTAATTAAACCTAACACAATAACCCACAAACCCTAATTAATAAATCCTAACCCAATTTAAATAAACCTTAACATTACAATTTATCACAAATCGGCCACAATTACCAATAAAAATAACATAATAATAACAACCCATAACAATAACACATATACAAATAACAAATCGACAAAAATTAACAAAAAAAAAACAACCAAATGATCGAATTTACCCTTCGATCCCTTCTCCGCGGCTGCCCTCGCTCATCACTGCTGTCGACGACCGTCGTCGCTGCAGACCACCACCTTCAGCCGCTGTCACTACCGTCGCCGCCGTCTTCGCCATCGAGAGATGTTGCTGAGGGAGAGAGAGATCCCAGCCAAGAGAGAGAGAATGAAGGAAAATAGAAATGAGGGGAAGATGAGGCTCTGCCCGATTTTGACCTAGCTTAATTATTTACCGACGGATTACCGATGAATAATATATCTGTCAGTAAATATTTTTACTGTACGACAGATCACCGACGGACCATATTCACTCGTCGATAAGTGTTTCCTTGTTTCTTAACACCGACGGAACGTCGACGGATAGTCACCGATAGACTACATATCCGTCGATAATCCGTCGGTATTAAAATGGATAGAGACGGGAAAAAAACCGACGGTAATCCGTCGGTAAGTAATCCGTCGGTAAAAGGCCTTTTTTTATAGTGAGAGGAGAGAGTGGGAATAAGAAGATAAAGGAGAAAGAGATGATTTGACATATATATTAGAGAGGAGTTGTGTGAAAATTCAAAATCTTCACACAATGTTATATATATATAGTTTCAAATAAGGATGCCCTCTTTGGAATAATAAGAGTGGACTTTGGTTGGCCATTAGATTTGGGAGATCAAAGGTTGAGATTGAGTACTGTTGGTAGTGGGTGAATAGTGAGACAGTGCACTGTT
>JAOWBR010189965.1:0-10164 GCA_028571145.1 Dionaea muscipula | reverse complement strand
GATTTTTTCAAAGTGCTGCTAACAAGTCTTGCTAATATTTATTTTTCGTTGATTTTTATTTTGAGAAAATATATTACTCAATGTACTAAGGGTGTTCGCGGACCGGATCAGATTCTTAAGAATTCGATTATCCGAAGACCGATCCGCTAGTCCTAGATTTTCAAAAATGTAATCCGTATCCGATCCTTAGTATACGGTACGGACACAGAATTAATTCACGGATCACGGACCAGACACTGATTGTCCACAGATTATGAATATATTTAAAAGAAAATATTTTTATTTCTAAGAATCAATGGACCGGACAAAATAACAACCCAGATTTTTGGGACTATCGGGAACAAGGACTAAAGAGGGAGTCGAGAGACCACCGAGAGAGACAGAGAAGATGAAAATTGCAAATGAAAAGAGAGATAGGTTATAGGAGGAGAAGAATCGACTATCGAGAACCAGAAACAAAATAAAAATGAAAAGAGATGAGTCGGTGTAATTGAATGTGTAATTAGATGTGTCAGAATATCCTTCCCGTATTTTTATTTATTTTTTAATTTTTTTACGGATCGGATCAAATTAATCTACGGATTACAAAATATAATCCGTATCCGAACCGTAAATCACAGATCAGTAATTTTTTAATCCGTATCCAAACCGCAAGTCTACGAACATACTCTGATTGATACGGATCGGACCGAACCGAATTCATGATTTATCGAATTTTTTAAACAGCCCAACATGGTACCGATTGCCGAAAGCACGAATAACTTACGGTACATAAACCTACGAGGGTTGGCCGAGAATAATCGCTTGCTTTTCAGTGGAACGGAAATACCTTCCACCAGGCCTAGTCTCACGAGTCCAGTTATCGGCATGGGCAAACGTAGACCTAACAGGAGAAGAGGGGGTGAGAGAAGAGGAACGGCGTGTCTAGCACGTGAGGATGGTAGGGAGGTGGGGTGGGGCCCCTGTTGCTCCGTCCGCGTAGGATTACCGCCCTCTCCCTCTCCCTGCCGCTGGTTTTCCCACCACCAGTTCTCTTCAAAGTGGACAAATCAGACGCCGCTTTTCCTCGTAAGGTGCTTTGCTTGCACGGGTCGTGCAGCCACTAGTCAGCCTCAGCTGTGCAGCCCCCCTTGGCCTCGCTCACACACACGCAACTCAACTATCTACAAATTCGCTCTCCTCAAGTTTCCAAACTTTGAAGTTTCAGTGCCGAGCTGCTCTCTCTCTCCACAATCATGGCGTCAAATTCACTCTCCATTGCCAACCTCAATTATCTCTCTAATCCCATCATTTCCTTCTCCCCTTTCATCTCCTTCCCCCCTCACCCCAAACCCCCACTGCTCTTCCCTTCCTTCTCCTCCTCGAAGAGATCGGCGCCCAATCTCTCCCCTCTTCGGGTCACAGCTCCCGCGAACCCGCCTTCCCCGACGGAGGAGCTGATCCTAACTTCCCCGGATGATTATGCTGCTGCTTCGCCTTCCGATGCGTTTGCGGATGAGTCTTCCAAGTTTACGTGGAGGGACCACTGGTACCCGGTCTCTCTCGTCGAAGATCTCGACCCTAGACTCCCTACCCCTTTCCAGCTCCTCGGTCGCGACATCGTTTTGTGGTTCGATAAGTCTTCCAGTCAGTGGGTCGCCTTCGATGACAAATGCCCACATCGTCTCGCTCCTCTTTCAGTAACTTACTTCACTTGCATTCCTCTAATTCGTTTTGCTATGCATGTTGGCCTCTGCGAAGTAGCTGAATTATCTCTGCTTTGGGTCGATTTCATGGGATTGCTTGAATTTCATCTGGGTTTTTTTTTTGCTCGGATTGTTTGTTCATGGGTTCTCTGTTCTTTGATGTAAATGTTCTGGCTTTAGTGGATTTTCATGGTGAATCAGCTTCGAGGCCTATAAAACCTGTTGATCAATCAGCAATTGGATTCTAGTTGAATTTATGAAATTGCTTGATTACTTGCTCTTCTCTTGGCGGTTTGTTTTTCTTTTCTTTTGTTTTTTTGAGCCATTTTGTGATCTTGGTACGTTTTCTTTTCAGGAGGGGAGGATTGATGAAAATGGGGATTTGCAATGCTCCTATCACGGCTGGTCGTTCAACGGGTGCGGCTCATGCACTGGGATTCCTCAGGCTGCGGACGTGGGCCCAGAGGCACGAGCTGTGAAGTCAAAGAGGGCATGCGCCACTGCACTGCCCACTCTGGTGTCTCAGGGTCTGCTGTTTGTGTGGCCTGATGAGAACGGATGGGAGAGAGCAAAAGCTACTAAACCCCCAGCGTGCGTAGCCACTGCCCTCACTGATACTCAAATTTTGAATAGTTAATTTTCATCGGTTTATGGATTTGATGATACCCAATAATAAGTTTGTAGTTTGGTTTTCAATTGCTCCGTTGCTTAAGCTAAATCTGTACTGTGCTAATATAGGTTACCGGCGGACTTTGAGAAGCCGGAGTTTGCTACTGTGACTATACAGCGTGATTTGTATTATGGTTTTGATACTCTCATGGAGAATGTCTCTGATCCATCACACATTGATTTTGCGCACCACAAGGTATGTTTCTACACTTTCACTTTGTTTATTATGCCATGATAATGGACCATGGAAGTTGATCAGATGACTAATTGACTATGCAATAGAACTAGAATGGGAAGCTTTTGTGTAACTATACATAGAGTAAATGTTGTCAAGTTGTCTCTGGTAGTCGTTGCTGTAAAGGAAATGGCCCATTGCTATCAACCCTTTGTTTATGCACCAACACCGTCTTCACCGGAGTACAGTGTATTGCATGAATGAGAAGGTTTGAATAATGCAGGATGTTCAAGTTATTAGTATGTCTACATAAACTGACATCGCAGAGGTGATTCTCAAGAATTTTATTTTAAAAGAAGGGAAATTGATAATTTGAAGATCTGTCGGTACTCAAAGATATATTCACTCAAAATGCTCGTATTTATAAGTTGAAAAATAGTGAGATGAAGCACACCAGATTGATGGTTGTCCCTAATCCCTATATAAGTTAATATTAAAGGCAACACTTGCTTCTCATGCTGAATAGTTAATTCCTAGTGAGTGCTTAATCCTATATAAGCTGACAGTGAAGGCAACACTTGCTTTCACATGCTGATCAGTTTATTCCTATTGAGTGTGTTAGGAGTTCTTGTAGTGACTAATCGAGATCTAGTAGCCTCAAAATGAAAGTGATCAACTAAAATACAAACCAAGAAATTTTTACAGAGATTTACATGAACCGATACACATATTCATGAACAAATCAGAAACCAAACACATAGATCTACAAGAAAACATCACAGATCTAAGGGATGAAACGATTATACCAAACGTAGGCTCAACACGACAAACTAGTTTTACAATCATCGGATCCAGATCATCCGTCTCTCGGTCAAGTCTCGGTTCTCAAACCCTCAAGGTACTCGGTCAGATTCACACCACAAGGAAGCATCGTCTTGACTGACCACCAACAGGATCACCGAATCACCACCGCAACACCAAAAGAACAGCACCAACAAGAAGAACTGGTCACCACAAATAGAGCATGAACGGCTCCGCAAATCTCAGGATGAAGAAGGAGAGAATCGTCATGAAAATCGCCTTACAGAGAGAGAACCCGAGAGAGAGAGAGAGAGGTAGAGAACCAGAGAATGAATTGAGCCAGGAGAGAGAGAGGATAAGTCTGGTGAAATAATAACGCACCTGGAATGCACAAGGCTCAAGGCCTGAACACAAGCATCGGGCAATGCAATGGGCAAGTGGACAACTAGCTCACAATCAAGATCAACGGTCAGGATTGCCCAAAGGCAATTGTCTTCAGCATAAGTTGGCTTCAATCCAAAAATGGGTTGGGCCACCAATGCTTTTGGACTTCACCAATTTGGGCTACTTACACTAGAAAGCCCGATAGAGTGCTTAATCCTTTTTCGAGACTCACCTTCTTTCAATATCTTCGGGTAATTTTTTAGTGCGAGATATATTGTGAGCCAACAATGTGATGTTTGAGAGGACATTTCTCTAGTTTTTGGTTTTGAGACAGAGGAGTTGGGGATATGCAACAATCCTCGTTTGCAAGCGGCCATCTCCATGACTTTAGTGGGCAAAAGGGAACGATCGAAGAAGACATGGGGAGTAGTTGTGATAGGAGGAGCAACAGAAGTTGGAAGTTGGGATTGGGCTCCATAGCCTGTATGAGTGACTATGCTTATGGTCTTTATTATTGTAGTTATATAGATTACCATACAAGGTTTTTCACTATCGACGTTAGTACATGTCATATAGTATAGTTGTTGGACTGGTGATTTATTGGATGATCGAATTTCCATTTTTTGCATATTGGCTATGGTTTTTATTGGTATGTTCCTATACATTTTTATTCCCATACATTATTATGTTGGATATGTTTATTTATTTATTTATTTTATCTTGGTTATATTGTTATTGTTTTTTGCTCAAATCTAATTTTCGGATTAGGTTAAGACAGTGCGTGTTGGGTAGCTGACAGCCAGGCTAGCGCAATAAAATTATCGAATCTTGTGTGCATGTATCCTATAGATACGTGTGACCGACCCCACCCTGTAGGAAGTGATCATGTTGTTGTTGTTGTTCTTCTTCTCTTGAGCTGGTTAAAGTAATACACTGAACCATGAATGTGGCAAGGGAGTCATGGTTGTTGAATGTGATTGTATGTTGGAATGAGGCAGCTATATGGTCGAGCAGCCATGAGCTGAGGAAGATCAGCCTCTTGTTAGCTGTCTTCTCTTTTTTGGTCTAACTTAACCGTCTTCTCTTTTTCTTAAAAAATATATTCTGTACTCATTTGTCTTTCTAAAGTGGCAAGGATATTCAATATCCTTTTTCTTCTTCTGGAAATATCTTTTGGTGGTGTTTCACTGTTGACTCCCAGTTGTAATATCAACTCTCTCTTTTTTCATTATTCTCCTGACAGTAAGACATACTACTCTTGTGTAGGTTACTGGTAGGAGGGACAGAGCCAAACCTCTCCCATTTAAAGTTGAGTCCAGCGGTCCTTGGGGCTTCAGCGGTTCAAACGATGATAACCCGAGAATTAGTGCCACATTTGTAGCACCTTGCTATTATGTGAACAAGTAAGTTTAGCTGCTGTTACTTTTGTGCATTGAAGTTAGTTGCCGGGTGCTTATGACTTTCTCAACAGCAAATTAACATTCACAAGCATATATACTGTAATTGTCTTTTCGATCATTGTTTTGATTGAAGTTACTTTGTTGGTGTTGAGTCATTCAGGATAGAGATAGACACCAAGCTTCCTATAGTTGGGGACCAGAAGTGGGTTATATGGATTTGTTCTTTTAACATACCGATGAAACCGGGGAAGACACGTTCAATTGTTTGCAGTGCTCGTAACTTTTTCCAATTGACAGTTCCAGGCCCTGCTTGGTGGCAGGTGAGTAGTGTTCATATATTACTCGTGTGAATAATGTCCTCCGTCTTTTCACGATTCCGACGTGTAGTATCTTATATTATCAGGTGGTTCCCAGATGGCTCGAGCACTGGACATCAAATAAAGTTTATGATGGGGATATGATTGTGCTTCAAGGCCAAGAAAAGATCTTCCTTTCTCAGTCAACCGACTCTTCTGTTGATATAAACGAGCAGTACACAAAAATCACATTTACTCCCACGCAGGCTGATCGCCTTGTCCTGGCGTTCAGAAATTGGCTTAGGCGGCATGGCAACGGGCAACCGGAATGGTTTGGTGTCGCCACTCAGCAACCTTTACCTTCAACAGTCTTGTCCAAACGTGAGGTGAGAAGTCCTTCATACATGAACTCATCCGTGTTGTTTTGACAGCCTCGGGTTGAGCCTTCATGCTGATGCCGCTGCTTCTCTTGTGCAGATGTTGGATAGATTCGAGCAGCATACACTCAAGTGCTCGTCTTGTAAACGAGGCTATGAGGTCTTTCAAACATTGCAGAAGCTTCTGATTGGAGCAACCGTCGTTTTCTCTGCAACCGCTGGGGTTCCTGGGGAGATACAATGGCGGATTGTTTTGAGTCTGTTTGCAGCTGTGAGTGCTGGGTTAGCTTATGCTTTATATGAATTGCAGAAAAATTTTGTATTTGTAGACTACGTGCATGGCAAAATCGATTAACATAGATATACGGATTTGTCGATACATTCAACTGGCTCTGGCTGTATATATATATATATATGTAGGCATCTGCTGAAAGTTATACAAGTGCATATAGTTGTTGTATACAAGTGAACTCAGTTATCTGAATGAGCAGAGTCATGATTTGTATCGATTGCTCTTTTTCTTCACCAAAATATGCAGAAAAGTTAATGAGAAGGCTTTAAAAGATCGTTCCACAAAGATGCCACAAAATACGAAGAATAACAACCCAATGAACTGTAGTGGGGATAACAATAGAGTTTATTGTTCGGGTCAATTAAGCCACCTTTGACCCCGTCCCGTACCCGCTTCGAATCCGGTCAAATTAGGTTTGACCCTGTCCTATTCTGATCGGATTGTTCGGGTTCGGATCGGATTCGGATTTTATTGTCATTCCTACAATAAACTGACTCTGACTCACAATTTGAATGTGTGATGCTGAGATATACTAAGCTTATAACATTAGTATGATATAAAGACCCTTCTGGAAGAGGTGTACCATTAGAAGGAGAGTACTTTGCATTAGTCTTGATGAGAGAATCAACAGTCTTATTATCAATAAGCTTAGCTCGTTCAGGAATATCTATAATATATTTTAAATGAAAAAGAAGATAACCCCTGGATCAATAGACCACCTTATTGACCTCAATACGCAAAAAATATAGTAGAGGATTCACATCCTTCATTTCAAACTATTTGGCTAACTCAATTTTGAAAGCATAAATATTGCTTTGGACATCATCACCAGTAATAAGTATGTTATCAACAACATATAAAGAAAGGATGATACTATCTGCAACAGTGTTCTTAATAAATTAGAGAATAGAATCATGACTATTAGAAGCAAATCCAAGAGAAGAGATCACAATATAAAATTTCTCAAACCAAAGACGATGTGCTTATTTGAGGCCATATAATGTCTGTTGAGTTTGTACACATACACAGAGCCATGTAAAACATCAGGAGGCGCCTCTATATAAACCTTCTCTTGAAGATTTTCATTCAAGAAGACATTTTTAACATCAAGTTGAGAGATATTCCACTGTCGAACTGAGACCATGCACAACAATAAGAGTACGAATAGTGGTCATCTTCGCAACAGTAGCAAACATCTCCTCATAACACTAAACCAGTCAGTTTTTCTTCACATTTTCTATGTTTCTTCTGTTGGACAAAGTCCTCTCTTTAGAATTCAATTATATATCATATGAATGCCGTTCGAGTAGCTGTATATCTTCGATGACGTGTGTCAGCTATTGAAATAACTTCTGTGTAAAACCTTGAAGAGTGAGAGATATGAATATTCCATAAAGCGTGAATGAGATAACCTGCAACGGTGTTTGCTGGGGGCTGAGGGGAGACTCTAAAAATGCGGAATAAAAAGGTTTCTTAGATACTATACTGAAGCTGTACTTTTCTGCATTATTAACTTCTTCTTTAATGTATAACTTAAGCGATGACCTCAATAAGCAAGGTCCAAACTAAGCTGGCACTAACTACTAACAGAAATTTGATCCATAGCCAATAATCAAGCTTGAATTTCATCGGGGGACATTGCCACGTGTGAGAAATCTCTGACTCCAAACCACGTTAGAGAAGCAAATACTAGAAATTCATGGCCCGAATTGAACCCAGAGACAGAGTGGATGCACGGAAGAGAAAGGGAGAGAAGCTGTTTTCCCACATCGCCCACACTGGAAAGAGAACTGAGGAAGAGACATTATAAAAGGCGGGCTTGTGAGATGTGGTGTCATACTTACCTGGACGGGGTCAATGAGCGGTCAGGAAGACTCATCACCTAGGTTGGCGGCTTTTATTGCACTTGGGAGGCCTGCCAGTTATCATCTCTCTAAGTGGGAGATTGTACGTTGGTCATTCAGATCGACTTGTAGGATTACATTGGTATCATACTCCATACACCACTTTAAGTATTAATTTTTCTAATTCTAATTAGGAAGTATTAATTTTTCTAATTAGAAAAAGTGAGTTGGGTGTTTATTTATTTTTTTCCTTTTTAATTTTTATCACATTTTCTAAACTGTCACATTCAATTTTCTTAATTAAGAAAAGTAGTATACAAAGTAGTAGTAGTCCAGGTAGTAATATTGCATTCTTATATACTTTTGTCGAGAACACTTTGATGTATTTCATCTAGTTTGCTTTGGATAAGTTAATGTAATGTATTGATTTTATAAATTTATTTGTTTTACAGAGAAAATCGTTGAATAATTTTTTGTCGATTGCCGTTGACCTCCGCTCATCATTGTGTCTGTTGACCAACGGTCAATTGCCAGAATCTAGCTCCATAATCAATGAGATAATTTTTTACCGGCTGTTGTCCGGCGGCCGGAATCTGACGATTGGCCGCTGTCCAACGCCAGTCAACGATCGGTCAACGGCCAGTCACCCTTATCGGACATGGGTGAGATATACAATACCATAGGGGAGTGGTATTACATATCCCATCATTTCATTGGATATGGGCTCTACCGGATTACAAATCCAAATCCGGTCCTAAAATGAGCCACCAAACACCGGACAAGGATCCCTCAGATTTCTTAGAACATCATTATCAGACTAGTCAAAATTTTTACTAAACTAATTCACAAAATTCACTTTCTCTACTTTAACTATATCAATGTTTTCAAAACTCACAAAATTAGATTATCTATTTTAACTAATCAAATTAAAATATTTTTTTTTTCTTTTAAATTAACTCACATAAACATACAGAATAACAAAAATAAAATAAAAATTTAGCGTGTGAACAATGACTCGTCTAATTAGACGAGTCGCTTCACAATTTTACAATTCAGCAAATTGACGGATGATTTGATGAGGCTCATTGTGGAGGTTTTTGATATTTTTAATTACTTTGACAAGCTACTCTAATTTTTTTTTGGCTATTTTAGCCATTCACGTAAAGATGCTCTTATCCCAACTTTTAGTGAAATCAAACACACCCTCTGTATATGTATGATTGTGTTGGAGTTACATCCTTTGGTGATTGTTGATTATTGGTTTGTGAGCATTTATGTTGATTTGATCTCTTAGTTGACTATTTTACCCTCGTCGCATGCTCCCATGAATTGTTTTTCCTGCATATGAATGTCCCATGATTTGCATCGATTGATCTTTTTCTTCACCAAAATATGCAGAAAAGTTCATTACAATAGGAGAATTATTCCAAATCATCGACAAATGTCGCCACCTAGTGGTGAAGATTTAGATTTTAGTTGTTAAAAAGAAACCAAACCAAGAAGAGAAGAGTGAAAACAGAGGATTATTATTGATGCAAGGAGTATATTGAAATCTAAACAAGGTAACCTATTTATGAGCTATAAAATCTAAAAAGATTATTCTATCATTAATAAATAAAAAGAAAATCTAAGATATATATAATTATATCTATCCTAACATAGAATTAGTTTCAAAATAGTAAGAGCGGACTTTTGTGGGCCATTGGATTTAAAAGATCAAAGTCTGAGATTGAGTACTGTTGGTAGTGGATGAATAGTAAGACAGCGCACTGTTCATCTGAGATTGAATTCTGACCTTTGATTTGTAGATCCAATGGCCCAAAAAAGTCCACTTTATTATTAAAAAAAGGATGTTCGCATTTGAAGGGGACTATCATTGTTATGGTTTTCTCAGCATATGTTGAAGATTCAAGGCAATGACGTTAAACATGGTGGCAGCAGGCTTCAATGACGCCGTAGGCACCATGGCGACAGGTTGATGGATCTTCTAATCCATGATGATTTGATGACGCCTTGGATATCCATGATGTTTCTCATGTTCTACTTGGTAATGTATACCAAGTTTCAGGTCTCGAGGAGATTTGGTCTGTGAGTTAGACTCAAGTGTCGCCATGGCGATGAAAGTCTGTGGCGCTGGTCTCAGTGTATTGACTGATGGCGACGATTAGCTCTAACTTGTGATCCTGATGTTGTATGGACAAATCCTCTTGCATGGATATTGTTCATGGTGTCCAAGGATAT
>JAOWBR010189954.1:0-10165 GCA_028571145.1 Dionaea muscipula | reverse complement strand
AATATTAGCTTTCGCTAGGCCTAAGGCCAGCGAAAGCTAATCCTGTAATACACCTCAAACACTGATTTATTCTTCTCTACTTTTTATAGTGGACCCTAACTCATCCCCTACTATATCACCAAATCACTTTTTTGACATCTTAATTCCCTGTATATAAATATCAATCAATAAAACCCACCCTCCAAACAAAATACACCCTTCATGTATTATCCTCAGCACGTTAGTGGTAACCGATGCTTTTGAAAAGACAAAAAAAGAAAAAAAAAAAAAAAGAGAAGTCCTGCATTTACCTGGAGTATATTATTTGAGTAATGATTCACTTATAATAATTTTTCACATATTAATAATGATTAATCTACATCATTTATTTTTATAATTTTAGTTGTTATAATTATGTCGTAAACATTTATTATAATCCTCAATTTTTTTATATTGTTTTCCCATATAAAATTTTTCGGTTCTTTTTAATTTTAACTTTTTGAAGATAATTTTATTTTTATTGATTCTTAATTTCTTATCAAACAAACAGACTAGCTTGTGAATTTCATAACATGAAAACGATTTTTCTCGATTTACACATTTTGAGTGTGATGGTGCTTTTGCCGTTTGCTCAGAATGCTCCACCTTTGGATACATGGCCTCGATAGTGCGGATGAAGCTGAAAGTAGAAAAATAACACCACTAACATATTCTGCTGCTCATCACTGCCATCAAGCAGATACTGCATTAGTTTGATCCTCAGAATTATAAAATTTAGAAAAGATAGAGATCAATAAAATAAATATAATTTTTTTTATACATTTTTATAATATAATACTAACAAGTTTTTTTTTTTTTTTTTCCGTAGGGGGCGACCACCCCTACTAGCCAGCGGGACGACCGCCCCTACTAATCCCCCTAACTCCATCCATGATCTCAATATTTCTTGAACCACACTGTCCTTGCTGAGGAAGTTGCATTCTATCAAAATATGAGACGGTACGTATTAAACGGTAGTTTACACATATCCATACTATACGCTTTTGCATTTAAAAGTACGGGGTAAAAAAACGTATACGTATGTGTATGGATATAATACGTTTTAATTTTGAAAAATTCGATATAAAAATACGGCTATGAAAATATAAAATTATACTATATATATAGACAATTTTTTGTACAATTTTCAATTAGATAACAAAAAAGAGAAATACTAAATTAGAAGATAAATTTTAATTTCTGAAGATGAAAACATTAGAAACTAAACTACAAAAATCCACCATAAGTTAAATTTTAAACACGGGTTCGGACCAGTGTGAATTTTATTTTTTATTGTAAATTTTATTAAAGTGATTTTTTTTACTGTAAATTTTATTAAAGTGAATTTTACCTTTTATTTTGACTGTAATAGGCTAGTGTTGTCGGTGGCTATGTATGGGGGCTATGGGCTGGGAATTTGATCTGGACTACTTTTTATCAAAGAAGTTAAACTGGGCAATGGGCATATAAAAAAAAACCTGGGCGATTTTTTTTTAACAAAATACCAACATCTAGTACGCATAGGCTTTTAATACATGTTTGCTCAAAAATACGTATTTTTGAAATCAATACGGATACAGACCGTTTTTTTTTTTTTCCTTTCAAAAATACGCGAATTTGCTAACTAAGTTATCTATCGAGAACTATGCTTGAATCTTCACATCTGTCATCAACCCTCGAATCTTCACATCGTAGTATACTTCTTCAACTTTTCTCAAATCATACTTCATCCCTGTGATGAAAGAAGAAAGAAACGGGAACATTTGTTTGGGTGGCTTAACTGATGATCCTTAACGAGCAATATTAACCAAAGAACGAATGAGAACAAACAGGGAAAACAAAACATACCATCAAATTTCTTGCGCAAGAAGTCATTGCGGAGATTAAGCATACGGAAAGAAGCGTGCAGATCAGTAAGGAAGTTCAACACCTTTCTCGGGCAGTCGTAGTCTCCAGATGTTACTTGATTCACCACATACCTGGGCTGCAAAAGAAACATGTTGATATCCAAAATTATCTGCTTATCTGGATTTATGATGCGACTCATGAAGCTAACAGAGATTATAGACAATTGAACACAAAATAGCAGATTACCAGTTCATTAGACATGAAACAAATTCCTGCAGTGAAAGCAAAGATCCAGCATCAGTCCATGACATGAAAGGCACGGGTTATCGGAGATCAAGTGAAAATCATTTGCCTTAGGAGGAGGGGGGAGGGACTATAGCAGAAGATATAAAAGGATCTGTTCTTGCCAAAGACCAACTCAGAAAGAAACCGAAAAATAACCATTTGCAGCAGAAATATGCTAACATGGTAAGGCTTAAGGGGAGGTCTCATTACAAATACTCACCAACAAGGTAGTCTTCAATGTCCAATCCAAAATCAGAACCATCCACTGCAGAAATATTCACAAAAGAAAGAGGAGGTAATAAAGGGAAAAGCTGTAGAAATTTACCAAACAGGACCCAGGGAACTTAAACCCTTGCTAAAGGATGAGGGGGGAAAGGGCAAAGGATTTGAGAACCAAACAACATATATCCAGGCATAATTCTACAAAGCAAGGAGGAAAATTGAAACAGTTGACAACACAAAGGGAGGAGCAAAGTAACAGCAGCCAGCATATTAAAGATGAACTTAAAGTTAAAAAAAACTGCCAATATAATATAAGCTTGTATCCACTAGCCTAATCTCATATTCATAATACATAAATGAACTTGCAATGTACACAGAACACAAATAGCCCATGCATGTTCAAAAATCACAAGTGTAAAAGAACGGTACTCATAACACAGTATAACCAATCAAAAGTAAGAGACGAGAACTAGGAGGAGCCTGTCTTACATCCGAGCTTCTCCTCAGCTTCAGTATGCATAAGAAGATTCCCTGTTTCCAACCATTGCATGAATGCTAGCAGTGACACTACTGTCTGTGTTTCAGTCCTCCAGTCATTGTGGTACCTAAGCACAATCGAAATATAAACGAAAGCTTATTGTAAAAAAATTGTTCAAATATCACAGGCAACTGTGACTCACCTGTAGTACTGTCCAGGGTATTCCTGGAGGATGGCAGCGAGCCTTTTGAAAAGCTCCTTCAGAACACCAATCTGTGCTTTAGTCTTCTCTAAAACCTCTGTTCCACAAATAACGGGAGGGTAAACTGTGTCATTCCAAGTGCAGGCCTTTTCTCTTGTCTAGGCAAGATAAGGAATACCTATTGAAACAAATACGAAACTCAGGGTTCATGTGCTGCTCTCCTATCAAATTATCAACCTGTGGATATGTAATGACAAGGAACTAAAAGGATCCTTTCCTGATCATATAAGCTGAAAGCAATGCTGGCATGTTTTTCCTTTTGGCTATCATTTAACAAAAAAAGGGTGTTTCCCTGTGTGCTTCCCGGCTAGTGCAGGGATAGCGGAGGATGTGGCGCATATGTACGCTACCATTTAACAAAGAAAACATCCCTTACTTGAATGGATCCCAGGTTCTCAAAACTTCAGGTATTCATGTATTTTCAGAACTTCAGACACTAATTTTACATCTGTTAGCAGACCATTTTTTTTTTAAATTTTTTTAAAACCTATATATCCGGGCCAACTTACACTAATTCTGAGGGACTCAATCCCATCGGACGCTTGCGGAAAGCCAATTTAAAGCCGAGACATTGTCTTGTACATCCATAGACCAACAGGGCGTTTGTTCCCTAGAGGATTCGAACCTGAAACTTGAGAGAAACTTCTCACCAAATCCTTCAGGTCTTCCACCCGGGACAACCCTGCCAAATCTCCTTGTTCGGAAGCTTAAACTATTAGAGAACTTATAAACTCCCATCTTTAACATCTTTCCATTCAACCTTCCAAGCATCACTATTGTTTTGATCTGAAACTCATTTATTCTTATTCAGCAATGACGACCTATGCAATGTAACACTTATATACATCAACTCCTTCCATCCTTTAGAATTTAACTATGCTTTGCGTAAAGACCAAGTTCTAGTATGCTGCTTGTCACATGGGAAAAATTACTCTGATGCCAAACTAACCAGCCAACTCTTCTTGACTACATCAAAACTTCCATCCCATGCTGCATCTGTGAAAAACTATGTGCCCATCTTATTATATGCACAAGAATGATGAAACAAACAGAGCATCATTACAACTTAATAGAGCATCCACCCACCTCATTGCTGCTGCTACACGACTACAACCGGTCGCCATAAAGTGATAGAAGGTACAGAATCAGCAAACAGAACATAAACGAAGGAAATACAACCCCAAAAGAAAACGAAGAAAGATTCGGTACCAGAAAGAGGGCGAAGTTGATGAACAAGAAGAAGATTAGCATGCATGACTCGAGCAACGGACTCAATCTCCATTGCGACAACTCGAATTCGCTCCCGCAAGCTTCCCGCCTCTTCGAGCTGAGAGTGGAAGTTATGGAACTGCTTCTCCACATCGTTACCGCCGGGATGCACGTGGGTCACACCGTCCGCCATTAGAGGAGAACAACAAGGAGGTGTAGTCAGCGAGCGGACGCCGAAGCTGCCAGAACAAAGAGCGGACGAAAGAGAGATGACGATGGCTGGAGCTTCGCAGAAGAAATGAGGGAGAGAGTGAAGGGATTTTGGATTAGGGTTAGGGTTTACGGGGAAGGAACGAAGTAGAAGGCAATATGCGTTTCGAAACGCCGATGTCATGGTTGCTTTCTCCTTTTTATTCTCCTCACTTCAAAATGGACGTAAGGAGGATTAATTAACCTTTAAAAATCGATATATATTAGTTACGAAGGAGATGTAAGATAAAATAGATGGACCTATATTAATATGATGTTTATAAAAAGGGATTAGAATGTAAAAAAAATTTATTTTGATAATATAGAAGGAAGATAAGATAGAATCCACTGTAAAAAATAGAGAGACGGTTGATATAAAAGGTGTGTTAGCTTTAATTGACCTTGAAATCTAGTAAAAATTAATACACATCAAACAGTAAAATAAATATGTCTCTGTGGAGGACATATTAGTTTATACAGCTCAAAACTTTTTTTCTTCCCAAACCATGTTAATCCTTTCCTCACTCCTTATCTCCTTGTCTTAATTTTTTTTTTATCCCCATCCAAGAGCATCTTTATCGGACTCATCAAAATTTTAATCAAATTAATCCACAAAATTTATTTTTTTTATTTTAATTATTTATTTTTTAAAATCTTATAAAATCAGCCTTTTTATTTTAACTAATCAAATTAAAAAAATTATGAATAGTATATCGTCAAATTAGACGAGATACTGTTCACAATTTATACGTTTGTCATTTTAATGAGCAAGAAAGCTATCCTGATGATGGACGATTTTCTACTATTTCGTTAAATGAGCCCTCTATTTTGGCTAACAATCCAAATGCTAAAAACCAATTTATTAAGGCTTCTTGGGGAAATTTTTTTCATCATATTTTTCCAATCTCGTATTCTCATATTTTTTAAAAAATTTTTTACTATACTATCTATCTATTTTTAAAATACTTAAAAAATATTTTTTATAGTCAAAACAATAAATTATATTATTATTGATTTATTGTCAAACCAACTTGAACCGTTTTTATATCAAGGTTAAATTGGCTCATCAATCATAGCCAAGCTGGTTTCTACAAGTTGTCTTTGCATTGATCGATTCCATAAATACATGCCTATTCAACCACTCAATCTCCCATCCTCAAATAAAGGAAATTGTTATTTCTACCACAAAAACAATTCACCTCATCAATTTTCAACTGAATTTTATTCGATCAAGTAGATCGAATTTTTTGATTGTGTCGAACCATTTGATCAGCTTGATCGAATGGTTTGATCAAGTTAATCGAACAAAACACCACCTGCAACGTGGTGGGTTGAGTTAGTTAAGTGGCGTACATACAATTTTTCACAAATATACAACAAAACTTTAGACCACAACAAAGCCCTATGTTTACAACTCACTCTTCACTGGTTAGATATCAACTCCTCCTACTACTAGCTAGAACAGTAGAATTGACTCCGTTCTGATCTCCTTGTAGTACTCGGCTCGCACGAATCTTTGACAAGGTTTCGGAGCTGCACACGACGTCTGTTTCTACACTAATCTCAGTACGTAGGATTTATCATTCACTTCTTCTTGAAAGTGACCAAGAAGACGAAAGCTATGATCCGGATAGCCATCCCGGTTATTACAAGGAAGATTAAACAGAGATGCCAATGCGTGAGATCATAGCCAGTCGTCATCAATGAGCCACATCGTGTAATCAGCCACACTCCCGAGTACCTGTAACAAGCAGAAAAGAGAAAACGCGTTTTATATGGGAGGAAAAAAATAAAAAGAAAGAGTTTTTACTGGCAGAGCAGAGATTAAGTTAACCTTTCAGCATTGGCAATGACAAAGGCCTCCAGAGCCCACTTTGTATAGCAGAGTTTTCCTATCTGATACGTGAGGCCACTGTCTTTATCTTGATTTGCAATAAGCGTCAAGACAACAGGAAGAAGCACTGCCCACTGAGATGGAGAACTGGGAATCGTCAGTAAACAAGCAAAGCTTTAAAGCAGAAGGAAACAAATAGAAGAATTTGATTTGAGCCTCATTAACGAATTACCAGTTGGGCTGGACTTGGCTCTAGGAAGATGGCAAATGCATAACCGATGCCCGTTACACAGTAGACAAGACAGAGCAAGACCACATAGTTGTCTTCAAAGCTTGATCTGGGATTGTTGAAGAAATAAAACATGGACAGATAAACTAGAGGCTTGATGATTGTATTGAAAAGGTCGATTGTATCTTTCGAGAGAAAATAAGCGAGGCTGCTCATGCCCGATGCAGTCTCTCTCCAGTACTGTAATCTATCTAGTGTGAATGATCTCAAAGCTGCGATCTTGCTTAGTAGAGCTGCTCAGTTCAGACACAAACACGGCGAAGTCGAATCAAATGCATGAAACAAACAATGGGGAAAAAAGCACACACACAAAGGAATAAGCTGTAGCTAGCTAGGAGGGAGATTCATGACTTACAGACAGCAATAACAGTGTAAGTATAACCAAGTGCTCCAAAAGTTCCATCACTGACTTTTGCAAGAGTTCCCAAGCAAGCTCCAGCTAGCAATAGGATTAGATAGTCCACTGCCTGTATTCTAGCTTCTCTTAGTCTCTGCTTACCAACCCTGAAAAAAAAACATGTTCCTACATGAGCTGCTTGAATGCTAAGCCAACAACTTAGCACTATCATATATATATATATATATACACACACACACGGAGAGAAATTTTTCGAAGTGGATGTCCATTTTGGCATACAAGTGTGGACCTTATTTAGCCATTGGATTTGGTAAGATCAATGGTTGAGATTGATTGGTAGTAAGTGAATAGTAAACACTGTTGGTAATGGGTGAATAGTGGAATGAATAGTGACTCAAGATGAAATCTGAGTCTTTGATGATTTCTAATCCAACGATTGTGAGAGGTCCACACTACTGTTAAAAAATGGAAGTCCACTCTAGAAATGGACTATATATATATAATATAGGGGCAGATTATTCGAACTCCAATTGTCAGTTGTTAGATTTGACCGAATCAAAGGCTGAGATTTGGATATAATGGATAAATATATTTTTTTTTTAAAACAAACAGAAAAGAAAAAGGAAAAGGGAAAAAGAAACCCCTAAGGGTTAATCTCAGTCATTAATTAGACCAAATCTAAGGGCCCAGAAAAGGAGTTTAGAATGGAGTTAATCTATCCCTTCCGTGTATATATACATATAAACACACGCACACATACTCCACTTCTACTAATTAGGGCTTCCTCTTTGGAATAGTAGAGTGAACTTTTTTGGGCCATTGGATCTACAAATCAAAGGTCGAGATTTAATCTCAAATGAACAGTGATTGTCTCACTATTCACCCATTACCAACAATAATTAATCTCACTCTTTGATCTCTCAAATCTAATGATCCACAAAAATCCACTCACACCTGATAATAGGGTAAAAACACCCTATTTTTATATAGTAATGCTTTTCAGGTAAGTTCATTATATACCAAAAGACACAGGAGACCTAGGAGAGACAGTGAGTCCAAAGTCCCTACAGGGAAGAAGAGGCCACAGGTGGGCCCCGCAGGTCACAGCCCGCAGACCGCGAGTGACCAGGGTGGGTCCAATGAGAACCTTACTTTTGTTCACATAGGACAATCAAGAGAGGGATAAATTTAAAATATGTATTACTTTTGTTATATAGATAATAATAACTAACACTCCACTTCTACTAAGGGTTTCTTCTTTGGAATGGTAGAGTGGAATTTTTTTGGCCATTAGATCTACAAATTAAAAGTCGGAATTTAATCTCAAATAAACAATGCATTATCTTACTATTCACTCATTACCAATAATAATTAATATCAACCTTTGATATCTCAAATTCAATTGCCCATAAAAATTTATTCTCACTATTTTAAAGAAGAGATTCTTATTTGTAACTAATTTTAATAATTAATATATTGAGTAACTTTATCATTTTCATTACCATTAAAAATGCTTTAAAACTCTCCGAAATTTATTTAACAACCCCTTTTTTGGTTGATTGAAGTTGCTGTGGCGGTGGGGACAGTACCTGGAACTGCAAGACAGCAAGGCAATGAGGTTGAGGGTAACCTCAGGACTGAGGTCATTGCCCTTTTGACCTTTCCCTCTTTAGTCTTTTCACACCACAATATATATCACCGATTCACCATCGCCCTTGCTAGTTAATTATATATAATATATTCTTCTCAAATCCATTCGAGATATTCTACTTGGAAAAAAAATGTGGTTGTCAACTGTTTTGAATACTGTTCTCATTATTAAAAGATATGTAAGATATATTTTCTCTAAAACAATAAAATAATTATTGATGATTACAATTACAAAAAAAAAAATAAGAAAAAAAAATAAAAAAGATTCCTTCCTACCACGTGGTCATATATATGCTGATTTGTTTATTGTTACACTTCTGTCTTCTTTCTAAGATATATACATCATTTTATTCATTTCAATAATGATAATAGCATGAAAGATCGATTCAGCTGGGCACACAAACTATATAAAAGCATTCTTGTTGGTGTAGAAAATTTTGGAGTTTTTAAAGTTTGATTTTATGAGAGTAGTGTAATGATTTTTGAAGTTTTTAGTGTTTGGAAAGTTCGAGGGTGAATTTTGAGTGTGTTGTGTAAAAATTTTTAGAGATTCGGTAAAGAAAATTCTAAAACATAGAGTTTCAAATAGAGTTTTTAGAGTTTGGAGAAAATTGAGTGGGTAAATAGTGAGAGAGTGATATAGTGATTTTTTGTGTTTGGAAAAAATTGAGTGGGTGAATAGTGAAAGAGTGATATAATAATTTTTTGAGTGCGGAAGTAAATTAGATGGGTGAAAGATAGGTGACAAATGCCACCACTGAGGGTGCTCTAAGTAAAGGGATCAACGTTGGACATGTTAGTAGAATTCTAATTCTATAAATTAGTGAGTTAATTTATAAAACTTGATTTTAAGTGATGTATTCAATATATATGAAGCGTACTCCATTTCTAGAGTCGACATCCATTTTTAAACAGTTGTGCAGACTATTCATAGCCTTTGGATTAGAAATCATCAAAGGCTGAGATTTCATATTTGTTACTGTTCATTCCACTATTCACTTATGACCAACAGTGTTTACTATTCACTCACTACTAATTAATGTCAGTCTTTGATTATACCACATCAAACGGTCAAACAAGATCCATAAAAAAGTACGCAAACCAAATTCACTCAGATATTATCACTCTAAAAGATTTGTGTCTGTTAAATTACTAGCTAAACTTGTCTGGGGGGTTAAAGGCATAAAATCTGTAACAACATCTATAACAATGATGCGTCACTGTCATCCAATCAAAACCAAATGAAGAACGAAAATTACGTCATCCTTAAAAGAACCCTAGATCCAAAGAACATCTTCTTCTCCACTCCGGCCAGCAACCACTGCCGCTAATGGACCAGCCTCTGCCGCCGCCGATGGACCAGCCTCTGCCGCCACCGATGAACCAGTGCCGCACCCGCCCCCGGGTGAGGCCGGCACGAGTCCCGTGGGGGTATCCCACGATTCCCGTAAGCCTAAACCGGA
>JAOWBR010189943.1:0-10165 GCA_028571145.1 Dionaea muscipula | reverse complement strand
CTTTGATTATTTGTTTGATTGTTTTGATCTTCACTCATCCATTGAAATCAAGTAGGTTGTTATCATTAATAGAAACCAACTTTTGTGAAAAAGGGGTGATTAAGTTGTATTAATTCCGCTTAGTCTTATTCACCCCCCTCTAAAACTACTTTCATTATTGAGCTCTCAACATTGCTAGATTCACCTCTCCCCTACTTCCCGCGAAGACCGTTTCAACGAAGCTCGAGTGCCACATGATATCCTGATTTAACCGAGTACTCCCCATCCTTGGTAAAATGCTAAATCAGCTCGTCATTTATAGGTTTCCATGGAAGGGGAATTTAGACAATGGGGGCTGCACCCTCCTCCAAGAAGTTGTTGATAACCTTGCCGTGATTCCAACAATGGACGGAGTTGTTGATAAGATGTGAAACTTTACCTAAACTGCTAATAGAGTGAGCCAACAAAGGGTGGAATGTCGATGGCCAGGGGATCCACGGGTCAGATAAAATGGACATTGGGTCCCCATTTCCTATTCTCCAACGTGCTCCGGCTTTCAAAACTTGTCCGCCTTCTAAAATGCTTCTTCATGTCTAGGATGGGCCTGCAGAGTATTTTGTTTAATTTTAAAAAGGTAGATGTCTACCGTTTTTAAGAAAAAAATATAATAAAATCAAGGGGTGTGTATGTGCAAATCACAACTGTTAAGAGCATCCACATTGGTGACAAAATGTCCCTTTCTCACTATTCACCCATCTAAGAACTTGTGTAAAAAAAAAAAAAAAAAAAAATCTCACCATTCATTCTTTATTTTTTCATTTACAATCAAACAATCATTACACAATACTGTCACTATTCACATTCTAAAACTCTTCAAATTTTCATTCTCCTTAACCTAAAAACTTTACTTTGTAGTTGAGTTTTTCTCTCTAATAATTGCACAATACTCTCACTATCCCCTCTCTATTTTTTCATCCACACTCAAATAATCATTACAGAATATTCTGATTATTCATACTAAAAAAAATCTAAAATCTCAGAGCAACATTATCAATGAAAGAGTATTATATAATGATTTTTTGAGTGCGGTAGTAAATTTGGAGTGTGAATGAAAATATAGGTGGATGAATAGTGAGAGTATTGTGTGATGATTAATAGAGTGACGTGTGATGAATAATAACTTTAAAAATAGAATTTTTTAAAAATGTGTAATGATGTAACGGGTGAATAGTAAGAGTAGTGTGTAAAATTTTTTGAATGTGAAAAAAATTAATAAGTGAATAATGAGAGAGATATGTAGCATTTTTTAAATGTGTTGCTACGGTTGCTCATTGTACCATTACATATGTTCTAATTTTCATTCACACTAAAAAAATAATTATATGATATCATTCTGTCATTGCTCATCAATTAAATTTTTTTCAAACTCTAAAAATTCTATTTGAAACTCTCTATATTTAATTTTTTTTTTACCGAAACTCTAAAAATGATTATAAAATACAATCACAAGTCACAATACATCTTTTAATTTTTTTTTTCACACCCTAAACTTTTAGGCACACTAAAATTACACTGCTTTCATAAAATCAAGCTCCAAAAACTCTAAAAACAAACAAAGAAAAAAAAAAAAAAAACTAAGCCGACGATGAGCTTGGAACCCCCTTCAAGTCTCAAGTCCCTGGAGAGATTAATAACAAAAGCTCTTCAATTTCAATTTTGGAATTTTCTGATCTCTGAAAATTTCCTCTCTCTAGATCTTCCCACACTTGATTGTGAATTGCTACCAGGAGTTAGCTTGAACCCTAAATCACAGTTTCTCCCACTGCGATCGATCCACGATACTTCATCAGCTCTCAGTCAGATCTTGTACATTTCCATCGTGTAATCCGATTCCTGATCTGCGCGGCTTAGGGGGAGGAGGGATTTCTCACTTGCTGAGGACTATATTGATTTCGGGGACTTGATTCAGATCATACAACAGCGGGGTTCTGAGTTTGTTTGCTTCGGCATTGAGATTGAGATCCTTTGTGTGGTTTCTAATCGGAGCTTGATTCGTTGAGGAGGTGAAAAAATTGATGTGTAAGCTCGAGACGTTCAAATTCGTGCCTGGTTGGTCATAGTGGGCATCGTTCAAGATGTTTTGGAGGGAGCGAGAGCGGGAGAACAAGGAGCAAAATGGCGGACCGCTCTGTGGGCAGGTCCGTGTCCTCGTCGTTGGAGATTCAGGTGCTTTTTGTCCTCATCATGCTGTTATTTGGATATTATGTTCCATCATATTGTGATGATGAATTTTGTTATTTGGCAAACATGGCAACTGTCGTCTTCTGTGAGAAGGAAATGGTTGTGGGTAACTGGCACTGGACTAAATTAGTAATATAACTTGGAGTTCTGCTATATGTGGGCACGATCACAATCTCATGGACATTAACTTAGGGTTGGCTTTATGAATTCCCCATGACCAGTCTGGATTTTGTTGAAACCTGGTCATTTATTCGCTGTGCCCAAATGAGCAAGGATGTGACCATGAGAGATCTCCGACTTCCCCTGTATCATCTGATTATAGTCCAGTTTGGAGGTCTGGTGCAAGTGTCTTTTTGCTGCCCCACACAGAGGAGGTTAATCTTGTTGCATAGTGTTTACGAGATTTGCAAGAATCTAGTTATGTGGTTAAGTGATGTTGGGATGTTTGAAATGGAAGAGCTATTGTATTATAGGCTGTGTGGCTGCAGATGTTTTATGTAGCTTGCTGCTAATGACTTTTTTTGAGTAATCAACTCTAAAGTCAACCTTGTGGTTTAACATGCTTCCTCACGTGAATATCCATTGTGCTCGAAGTGTGAACTATGCACCAACTCTCCTCATACCAAGTGTTAAATAATGAGGGTCACTGCGGTCACATTTGCAGGATTCGAACTCGTGATATTTAATCACTCCGCGATGATTGAGGAACCAACTTTATTAAAAAATTAACACTGTAGCAGTAGGCCCAGAAAATATATCTAACAACTATTATTTGGAATCAGATACTTCGGTTCCATGTGATTAATGCCTTGTTAAGATGTGAAAGATCTGAAATAAGTGGACAGAAATCACATCAATTTCTCTTACATGGATAAATAATTACTGGTGTATCAGAAATGTGTAATGGTGGGTTGAGGGAACATGAGGTATATTAGATGTAGATTGTATCAGAGAGAACTTGCATGGATCTCCCTGGTGTCAAGTTTTTGTTTGATCTGGTGAAAACACTAGGTTTTTTTTTTTTTTTAAATCTTTTGTTCATGGTGAAAGTTATGGTCTTCTTGTAGGCGTTGGAAAAACCTCTTTGATTCACCTGATTACCAATGGTTCTTCAATCAGTCGTCCTTCACCGACAATCGGCTGTACAGTCAGTCTGAAGGTATCTGATTTGTATTATTGCCCCCCAAACACTTGAAAGAAAACATTAGATTTCAAGTCTTTGATGCACTTCCCTTTTCTTCTTGTAACATGTAGCACACTGTTTATGGAGGTTCTGGCAGTTCATCAAATAGTCTCACAGGTGACTCTGGGAGGGATTTCTTTGTTGAGCTTTGGGATGTTTCAGGGCATGATCGCTACAAAGATTGTCGATCTCTTTTTTATTCACAGATCAATGGTATGTTGATTTCTTCTTCTTCTTTTAACTATTTGATCCGGAAACACCTAGCTACTTGGCAGATGATGCTTGTTGGTGGAGGGGGATGGGAAGATAGAATTTTCCCCTTTTCCGTTATTTAAGTCTAGGAAGAGGAAAGGGAAAACCCCATGGATGATTATATGCATGCCCCCCCTTTATTGCGGTAGTGGTCTTTTACTTTTTTATCTCCTTTTTTTGTTGGGAATGATGCATAATACACAGAGTTAATTTAGCTTTCTTAAAACCTTTCTCTAGGTGTTATTTTTGTATATGATCTTTCCCAAAGAAGGACAAAAACAAGCTTGCGCAAATGGGCTGCAGAAATTGCAGCAACTGGGACCTTCTCTGCACCTCTTGGATCTGGAGGACCTGGTGGCCTTCCTGTTCCATATCTTGTTGTCAGTAATAAAGTAGATATTGCCACAAAAGAAGGCATGGGTGGTAGTAGTGGAAATATTGTTGATGCGGCACGCCAATGGGTTGAAAAGCAGGGTCTTCTACCGTCTAGTGAGGAACTTCCTCTCACTGAGACTTTTCCTGGCAATGGAGCTCTCCTAGCAGTAAGTTTGATTATCTCTAAATTTTTGAGAGAGGCATGTCTATCTTTCAGAAGCTTGATTTGAATTTTTAAGCTGGTGGAAGTGTATCTATTTATCTCTTTATATAATTCTTGATGTTAGCATAAATGTTACACTTCCTAGGACTAAAAGAAATAGCAGTGTTAAGAAGTTCTCCATTTGAACTGACAAGCTCAATTTTGCAGCTACTACTACCACTAAGTAGCTATTTCTTTTTTATTTATTTTTTTTATAAAAACCTACTAGTTCTCTTGTCATTGTGTGGAATGGAACCAAGTTGACCTTGTATGATAGCAGCACGTGATGCAATTCCCCTTTACTTTTCTAATGTGCTACTATCAAGTCTCTGATTTCTTGATTAGTTTGTTTTTAATAGGTTGGCTTTGGAAGACTTTATTTCCTATGAAGTGCATTGTTTGTTGTTGGGTTTGTATTAAGGAGAATATTAAACGGAAGTTAATTTCTTGTTGGTTGTTCCCCCTTTCCGACTTACCGTCTCCCTTCAAAATGGGCAGTTTAGCTTCCTTGCCCACCATAACATAAAAAGAAGCGAACAAAGCTAAGAAATAGAGTTCAATACACAATTTCTTATAAGTGGGATGAACATTTGGTAACTTTCAAAAGTGGTTCATCAAGGTCCCACAATGACTATTCTTAATGAGGTAAAGGGAACGTAAGGATTGCAGTGACTAAAAAGTTATTCCTGGAGAATGTTTTACCATCCAACACCGGTTGTTCGTTATGGATATACATATTAAGAAATGGAGGAAGAAGAAGAAGAAAAAATGTCATCTAATAAGAACGAAGTGGTGGAACTTTAAGGACATTGAATTAACTGATTTTCATTTTCAAGGAAAGGATGTTAAAGGAGGCTACAAGGGAATGCTTGTGAGATGTGGGATGCAATACCTCATTATATTGGAAAAGTGGCAGAAAAGGTTTTAGAGCAATCAAAAGGTAATGCCTTATGTCAAAAAGAAGGATGGTGGTGAAATAAAGATGTTCAAGACAAAATAAAAGTTAAGAAGGAATGTTATAAGTCCCTTTATAAGTGTCGTAACGGTGATTACAAGCAGACCAAGAAAGAGGCAAAGAAGGCAGTGAGAAACACTAAGACTGAAGCTTATGAAAGGTTTTATGAAAGATTTAGCACTAGGGAATGAGAAAAAGGATATTTTCAAGTTGGAAAAGACGAGATAGGTGAACGAAGGATTAGGTCGGGTGAGATGTATAAAAGACGATGATACTTGGGCAGATGGGGATATCAAGTACAGGTGGAGAGGTTATTTTGACAAGCTTTTCAATAAAACTAGGAAAACATCGACGATGAGGACTTGATTGTAAATATGCTATATTTAAGGCATATAAGGGTAAAAGAAGTTAAGGAACCTATGAAGATGATAGCTGTAAGAAGGCTGTTCAACCGAATGAAATACCAATAGAAGTTTAGAAGTGTTTTGGGGCACGAGGGAATAGTTGGTTGATAAAGTTATTTAACAAGATCCTAAGTACGAGGAAGATGACAAATACTCTTGCTTCCGATTGATAAGATTAAAGGGGCGTATTGTTCGAACTATAAAGGCTTAAGTTGATAAGTCGTACAATGAAGTTTTGGGAAAAAGTGATAGAAAAGAGATTAAGAAAGATTCTTAAAGTATCAAAAATCCAATTTGGATTTATGTCAGATAGATCGACAATGAAAACTATGTCTTTTGAGAAGTATGATGAAAAGACGGAAGGGTTAAAAGAAATTTTTGCATTTGGTATGGATCTAGAGAAGCCTTATGACTTGATTTCATAAGATGTGCGCTTTGGAAAAGAAGCGAGTTTACCTATATTCAACTTGTAGAAGACTTATATGAGAAGAGTGTTACATGTGTTAGGACGCATGTGGACGAAACTAAATCTTTTTCGATGGGTTACACCGAGCTTCAACTTTGAGTCCTTATTTGCTTTGGTTGTGGATGAACTCGACATATGAAAGATCAAATCCCCTAATGTATGTTATTTGCTGATAATATTATTTTGGTGGATCATACAAACAAAAGGGACGTTTTGCAACGGAAGGGTTGTAGACTAAATAGGACAAATACTGAATATGTGGAATGTAGTTTCAATTTAAACAAGGAATTGAATGATCGTAGTTTGCGTTTGAGATTAGAAAACTTAGGTAAAAGAGAATATTTTAAACATTTTCGGTCGACGATTCAAAATGATGGGGAGATGACGAAAGTGTTACAAACAGAATTGAAGTTGATTGGATGAAATGGAAGAGTTCTTCGAGAGTTTTATGTGATCCAAGAGTATCTATTAAACTCAACAGAAAATTTTCTAGGATGGGTATTCGACTAGGTTTGGGTTGTTAAGTGCCATCATCTACAAAAAAAAAAAAAAAAAAGAAAGAAAGAAAACGAAAGAAAAAAAGAGAATGGTAGAGATGAAAATATCAAGGTGGATATGTGAGTATAATAGAACGGATAGATTACGAAATGAGATCATAAGAGAAATAGTTGGAGATACATGTATAGAAGACAAGATGAGAGAATTGCACTTAAGGTGGTTTAGACATGTGAAGTGTAGACCTCTAAATGCACCAATAAGAATATGTGAAGTGTGAAAAAAGTGCAACTCAAATGAGCAAGATGAACATTGAAGAAAAGTTTAAAGGAAATTATAAGACATGATTTGGTGGCCATGACCTCACGGAAAGCATGGTACATAAGAGATTGGTGACGTTATATCCATGCCTACCACACTTAGTGAGAAAAAGACTTTGTTGTTGTTAGTTTCATTTGGCCAGGAAGGTCTTCTTGACAAGTGCAATATTTTCAGGAGCTTAAGCAAATTTTCACCAAATGATCATATCAACTTTATGGCTATATTGATTGTGCTTTGATTATAACAATTTGGACACACATACATGGTGGGAATTTCTATTTACACCACTGCATTAACTCACGCCACCACATTTTAGGTTGATTTTGTTCGATCAACTTGATCGAATGGTTCGATCAAGTTGATCAAAAAGTTCGACGCGATTGAATGGTTCGATCAAATCAATCGAACTGTTCGATCGATACGTCTATCGAATATGTAGTGACGTGAGTTAATGCAATGGTGTAATTAGAAATTTTCATGCACCCAAAACTTTCTTGCTAGACTGGTCATGTCTTTAACTGAAAACATTTTTTAACATACATAGACCAAGTAGAGCACACTATCATTCTGTTGCATTTTTTCCACGTTCTTTTTATGATAAGAAGTAAGAACCAAAAGGTATTTTAACATACATAGACCAAGTACCAGGTGCTGTATGCACTTTGTCTTAGTAATATGTCTTGGATTAGTTATTTGGATGCCCTAGATACCTTTCTTTGATTTGCTAAGTAACAGTATTAATCAGTCTAAGGGCTGCCAGCATTCCCTACGAAAAAAAAAAAAAAAACTCTCAGTAAGCTGAAGAACTGTGTTCTCTATTTCTTCTTGGATGCTTAAGTGCTGTACTACTCGTTTCCCTGAATGGTTTCTGTCATCATTGTCTTTAGTTATCAATGACTATCTTGGTTGTTTCTATTGTACGTCTTTTCTGAGTCATTGTATCGGCATTCTAAATGGAAAGTGATTGCTGTCCATCTAATCTACACATACATAAAACTTTTCATCTCCTGGTGATTGTTTTACAATAGCTGATGGGAATAACGATTGCATGCCGCACACTTTTTTTTTTTTTTTTACTTCCACTGGCAATATCTTAGAGCTTTTTTAGGGGCAATAAAAACATCTTACAGTGTGTTTGGTTGAGTGCAATAGCTATTCTGTTATCTCCTTATTGCCAAGAAAATAGTTATTGTGTTGTCTGTTTTATTTTTAAGATAGCAATAAGTATGTCAAAGGTAATACTATTATCTCTAGAGAGGCAATAAAAAAATTTCATAATTTACGTCGGTATTATCTATTCCATTTCGCGTCTCTCTCTCGGTTAATCATATCTCGACATCCAAACTCTCCAAAAAACCTTGACTATGGTGGCTTGGATGATATGTGTTTGTTATGGATTATGTGTTAGATATTGCAACTTGTTATGGGTCTGTTCTTATTTTTTTGGATTTCTTTGTAATGTATTATAGGTACCAAATATGATAATAGAATAGAATTTGGAATAAATATTCATTTGAAGTAAAAAAGGTCATAATTATTCCTAGAGGCATAACAGTTCCATTGTCTTTCTATTCTATTCCCATGGAATTATGATTCCATTCATCTATATTTTATTCTCGTAACCAAACGCCACGTTAAAGTTACTTGTATCTCTACAGGCTGCCAAAGAAGCAAGATTTGACAAGGAAGCCATCTTGAAGTTCTTTCACATGGTCTGCCTATTTGTTTTTCTGTGTATCTTGAGGAGTTGTTTCCTCTTGAAAATCAATCTGACACCTATGGGAATGGTTATGTGCAGTTGATCAGGAGAAGATATTTTTCAGATGAGTTACCTACACCAAAACCCTGGTCTGTTCCCCCGGCTCAGAGATCTGCAGATAGGTTAGATGAAATTACAAGTGAAGAGAATCAGTTTTACAATACAAGGTATACCAATCATCATACACATTGTTGAGAAAAAAAATCCTCCTGACTTGCGAAAATACCTCTTCTTGCAAAAGGCTATACATAAGTATCCTGTTTGCTTCTTGCTCTCAGCTGTTTTGCATACAAGGAACTGAGGAAGC
Source organism: Dionaea muscipula (assembly GCA_028571145.1). Lineage (NCBI taxonomy): Eukaryota > Viridiplantae > Streptophyta > Magnoliopsida > Caryophyllales > Droseraceae > Dionaea > Dionaea muscipula. The sequence continues at coordinate 1,226 of JAOWBR010189943.1, read as the reverse complement.
TCTTGAGATGTGCACCTTGGATATATGCTGTTTTCCACTATCATGTGTTTTTCGACATTACTATCTATATTGCTATATTATTATTATTATAATTATTAGTAATAGTATTTTTAACTTAAATCTAATCTTTTGATTAGGTTTGGACAGTGTGTGTTAGGTAGTCAATAGCCAGCGCATTATATTTATCGGATCTTGTGTGCATGTGTCCTTTGAATACATATGACCGCCCTCACTTAGTGGGAAGTGGTCGTGAAAATGATGAAGATGATCTTGGATTTCCTTGGTTGGAAAAGTACACCGGTGTAATAGCATAAAAACCTGTTTTGTTTCTGTACCCCAAGAAAAAACCTGTTTCTTTTTAGGATAACAGTCATGCCAATCCCAAGCACATAGGTCCTATCCTATCATGGGTTTAAAGCAAGTGTTTTGAATCCCAGCTTACACACAGCATAGGCCAGATGCTGATTGAAGCTAGAAGAGCTAGTAAAGAAATTCTTTTTTTTTTTAATTTTTTTTTTTCGTTTTTACTTTTTCTCTGTCTCCTGTTTCTCTGTTGCTCTTCTGAAAAATAAGCTCTTCACATTGGGATTCATGTGGTTTTCTAGAAAAAGGACATCTGCACTTCCCTCCGTGTACAAGATGTCTTAGTCAGTTATATGAGGTGGCTTACTTACCTCAATAAGAAGACTCCTTCCGATGCTTGATTTCTCCTCAATTAAGTGAGGCAAGTTGCACCACGGGGAGCTTTTCTCTACATTGTTTAAATGAAAACCTGATTTTCATTCTTTTGTCTGCCAACTCCCCATTGTCATCTAACATTTGTTTGTTTGAGGCTTAAACTGCAATTTCATTCTTTTGCCTTTGCAGTTCGAGGGGTGACCCCTACAAGTACAACGCACTTCCCCCCTTGCCAGCTCAACACAGTCTGACTCCACCTCCCACGCTCTACCCGCAACGGCCGATGTCGACACCTGAAATCCATGGCCTGCCCAGATTTAGTGTGACAGGCTCCACGGAAGTCAGCTATACTAGACAGAAACGTACAGACATTAATGTTTGAAGACAGGTATGTGTATAATCACATCTTGGAATTAGCTGCTATATGTAATCAGCTAATCACATCTTTGCCAATTTCTTTTCTATTGATTGAAGATTTGAATCTTGATTTTTCTGTCATCCTCTCAAGTGTTATCAGTTTTTACTGCTACTATACATATACATATATA
>JAOWBR010189932.1:0-10165 GCA_028571145.1 Dionaea muscipula | reverse complement strand
TGGTTTGTTCTGGAGTCCTTGGCGTCGCCATAGTTCAAATGGGTCGCCATGGCGCCATCAAGGCCTGGCGCCCTGTGCACATATTATATTACAAAAACTATAGACACTGGTGTAAAGGAACATCATTCCAAAATCACCACTCGACCTAGAGCAGATTGCCCCTCCCAAAAGAAAATTAATAATTGCATAACTCTAAAATGACCCATATCTTAATAGCATCTTGAAGCTTCATTAAGCAAAAAAAAAAAAAATGACAGAGAGAGAGAGAGAGAGAGAGAAAACAAGAAGTAAAATGCTTTCACACCAATTGAAAAGTAGTTTATACCTTTAGGATCAAAATGGTCTAATATGACAGGAGAAATATGATTGAGATTGCTTTAGAGTCATCTACTATCTTCAAACTGTTATTCACTACATGTACAAATTTTAAATATGGGGCTGGTTCTACGGATATAATTTAACATGGAGTTTAACAGACTTTTCTACCATTGGATTTGGGTAAATAGATGGCCAGGATTGTATTTAGGAGAGAAAGTGACAGACAAACACTTAAAATCTAATCTTAGCTATCTATTCACTCAAATCCAATGATCCACAAAATCCTATTAAACTCCATGTTAAAAAACATATCTAGGGAACCGATCCCTTTAAGTATTGGCATGGTAACTGTTGTTCAACGTATGTAATTGTGCTAGAGGAAAAGCCTAGCAAAATTGCACCTAAAACTTGGAGAGAAAATTAGTAGATAAATTTCTATCAAAAAAAAAAAAAGTAGATAAATGAACTAGTGGCTGAGACAGCGAAAGACGCCAAAACGTCAAACAGGATTACAGGAAAACCAGTTTCAAAAAGACGAATCCATGAGCAGTAATGCACTACCTATAGCTCTTGCAAGGTTTAAACTGCCATTTACTCGTCCTGCATGTATGAAACCACCAGCCTTCAATATGCGTTCTCTTTCAGGCTCTAGATCAGGTTTGTGATCTCTGGAAAGATTATAAGCCTGCAAAAAGCCCCATCAACAACAACAACAATATGTTAATTGCAAACAGTTCGCATGCAACATCCAGCAATTATAGGTCACAGTTCTAACATGGAAAAAATGGTAGGATAATGAATATTTTCGATCACAATTCTGGAATAGAATCTTCAGTTTCTTTAGACTACCTCTCCCTTCCTAGATATCACACAGCGGGAATCGCCAGCATTGGCAACAACAAGTTGGTTGTCTCTAATAACTGCAACGCATGCAGTGCTTCCAGAAGTAGGTCCAGAAAAATCTGAGTGAGGTCCCTGATAACAATGGCAAGATACAACATAACTGATCGTGGCAATGATGAAAATAGACTAAATAGTTTCCCATTTTTATTATGTATTCTACGTAATGAGTAGAAATAAGGGTAAAGGGACTCAAATGCAGCAAATATAATAGAACATTCCAAACACTAAAACCAGCCTGTGGGGCTTAGTATACAATTTTCTCCCAAAGAATGGAAAACATCCTGAAAAATAAAGCGAAGAAATTCTGGAGCATGTGGTATCTCAAGCTCAAAGGGAAAACCATATCAAGTAATCAGCTCTTCAAATATAGTCCTCTAAATTCAAAGATTACCATACCAGTTTGTTATCATCAAATCTTGCAAGAGCAACAAGCAGGTGGTTCGGAGGATTGAATCATTAGGGCTCAAGTTTCAATCATGTCAATGCAGTGGCCGACAGCCCATAGTATGGGCTGCATCATTCCATCCGGGTATAATATAGTGCACCTACGAACTTGAGTGTATGAAAATAAGATGGAGTGGAAGACGACAACGATTATAGTCCCTGTCCATGTCTTCTCCACTGTATCCAGTATCTACATAAGTTGCTATCATATGAAGCTCAACTGCACATTCAGGCAGGCCATCACTAAGACAGTGCTTCAAAAAGTACCATTCTCTAGTCTGCCCAGCCACCTAAGTGCGCCAGCAACAAGAGGTGATGCCCACTTAGATCTGCTATAATTTGCCCCTATCATTACCATTATATTTCAAAAACAATTATGCTGATATTTGGTTAGTCAAAATGCACATCATTTATGGCTTATCTGAAAAGTTTTCCTAGAAAAAGGACTTATGTACAAGCTAGCAAGTTTTGCACCCAAAAAGTCGCCCCCTGAATACGGAAATCAATTACCTACTAGGGGAACGATATAAAGTGAATTGAAACACAACATAAAAAGAAAAAGCAACCTACGCCAGCAGTTCCACATCGCAAGCAATGTAGTACCAGATCAAACTAGTACCTCACCTCCTCAAATGCCCATTCATCTTCTTGCCCATTACCATCACTGGACCTTGGAGACCATATTAGTCCCTCTATCATCCCGGTAAACTTGTTTATTTTATCACCCAGAATAGCCAATTCTCTCCATCCTCTTTGCCCACGCATCATTTCATCCATTCTGTCATCAAATAACAAGGATGAGAGATGGAAAGCAAGAGAAAGAACAGTAGAATGGAAATATTTGTTTATCAATCTTTTTAAAGCATGTGTACATGTGAACCGAACTCAACTTCGTAGCAGAAAATTGAGTTGAATTATGATTTACTGCTTAAAATTGTAACGAAAAAAGGTGAGAAACTGGTACAAATCCTAGACATCCAACCATTAGTAGGATAAGAAACAAACGTCACCAAAGGAAAAAAAAAAAAAAAAGATTTTGTTCAACGATTCATAAAATGAGGAAAATCTAGGAACTGATATCTACTTCCAGCTAAAAACTTGCACACCATCAAAAGAGTTGAACCCTCCAGGATTTCCTCCAAAAATTTTACCTTTTCAGCAATTGCTTTTATTTCTCCTTTGGTTCTAATGCCACTATTTTAGACAGTTAACTTATAGTGAGGAAAGCATGACTCTAGGATGGTCTGAATCTGACACCCTGATTGTCTCATCAAATACTAAGGGTATAACGAAGTTCTAAGTTCTAACAACACAACAACAACACACAACCACTTCCCATTGGGTGAGGTCAGCCACACATATCCGTAGAATACATGCATACAAGATCCGACAATTAAAGTGCACTAACTATCGACTGCCTAATACGCACTATCCTATATTAGGTTTGAGCTAAAAATAATACTATACAAAAAGAATATAGCAATAATAATAATAAACAATATAACAATATATATAACAAATATATATACCCAACGTAATGCTAATGTGTGTTAATGGATAACAATATATAGAAATGTATAGGAACACAACAATAAAGGTCACAAATATACGTAAAATGAAAACTCAACCACCTAATAAATCACTAATCCAACAACTATACTATACTACAGTAACCATATACCAATGTATGATAATGAAAAATCATATATAGTAATCTATAAAATCACACCAACAAACACCATAAGCATAATCACCCATACAGGCCACGAGGACTCAATCCCATAACGAAGTTCTAACAATGCATCATTTCCCTACGTTATCTTTGTTTGTCCCATCTTCTTCAATGTCCCCTTTCCTTCTTTTTGCTCTTTCAAATTCTGCTGATTTGAATTTCTCCTCACTTTCTAGACATTAGTTTCACAACCATTTAGCGGTGACCCAGTTTTCTTAGCAATGTCTTCCCCCCCATCCCAAGACTATGCAATCAACTTTTAGTTCCACAACTATGTGTCACCTCATCCTTCACTACAGCCAAAACCTCACCATCTCCATCAGCCACATGCCACCCAACCTTCCAGCAAATCAAATACCAGCCAGTAACCCTTTAACTCTGCCAGGACTTGAAAGAGATCAAGGAATGCTAGAAGGCTGAGAAGCTAATTATGAGATTTGAAGCGACAGCAGGAATAACAGAAGAGGAACAAGTATAAGTTAGAGAAGGAAACAACTATTTAGACATAGCTTCACACACTCACGCATTACTGTTGCTCTGAACAATCTAGAAAAGCTTTATAAAGGCATAGCCTTGCTAAATCTTATCAAATCACTAAAGAGTATAAAAACAATAGTTAAAGGGAAAAAAATGATAATTCAAATTGACTTGAGTTCTGGATGAAAATGTGGAAGGTCGAAGGTTTCAGCATTAATGGATTGAATATTATTTTCAGCTCCTCAATGTCTTCTGCAGGTATAAGATTTCGCTTCTCTTTTTCACCTTTGATAAATGAATATTCCACCTACCATTGGATATACAAATGAAGTACCAAAAAATGTTACGGATAATGATAATACGTGCATTTGATACCCTTGGATTTCTGGCTTCTTTCAAAATGATAGCCTGTTTAGTTCTTGTTACATGCAATGGACAAAAGCTTTCAAGAGAAAAGTCATTCAGCGATGACAGAGATCACAGGGGCTATTCGAGAGCAAGGAGAAGAATGTATAACCATAAGGCATTCTATAATAAAGATGGGAGCAAGATTTTGTGTTACCATAAAATCAAAGTGCATATGAACATTCACAAGGGTGATAACTAATTCAAGGTAGTCGACCATGATAAACTGAAAAGGACTGGATAAAGTACAAAAACTACATGGAAAAAATATCAGTGACCTAAAAAAGGCTTTCTGAAGAGATGTTCCAAAGTCTCCCACTGAGTATGCTTCACTCTTAACCACCTGCTGATGCAAATATTTGGCACAGAACTTTGCAACCACCTTTCCTGCAGAGACAACAGTCAAGAACGAGTACTCCAAATATTAGTACTCCAGAAATATAGGATTAGCTGCAATTGTTACATAATTTGCATTCAATCTTCCGCATGCCAATCAGTCTAGGAAAAGAATTTTTACAAATCAACCAGGGGTATAAAGCACCTCTACAACATGGCTGCTACACTACATTGCCGCGAACTGGAGTACACAGTCAACAGTAGTGTGTTTGTCTCTATTTGTAGAGCTGTTCAACATACAATGATGCCACTCCACTGTATTTTGTGTCATGCCCCACATTAGAGCATGGTATGCAAGGTGAGACTTGGTATTTTGATTCTCTTGGGTCTTCCTCCTTTCCATTCTAGAAGGGCACCTCTTGCAACACTTCACAGTTCGTATCTTCTAACAAGCACATTACAAGGCCTTCCTTTCACATGCCCACACCACCTTATCTGTATCTCTTTCATCTTCTCTTTTATTGGTTTCTTCAGGCCCTCTCGTAGAACATTCCTTCGAATCATAACTTTTACATTATATCCACACATCCACCTCAACACTTTCATCTCTATTACAATCTCTGTATTTGCACATAATGGCACTTATATGCCCAACACTCAGATCCATACAACATAGTTGTTTAGTTCCTCATCCTATAAAATTTTATTTTAGGCTTCTCAAGTACTTTTTTGACCACCTAAAATTGTTGATCTTACGGCTAAGTGGATGAAACAAAGAAGTGGCAATGCTAAGTTGGTCTAAGGTTCAGTAAGACAAACAATGAAAAGCATATGGAATATGTTTTCAGCGAGAGTGATGGAAAATTATCCTTGTAGATGTTTTGTCAACGAAAACCCTAACTAAAAGAGATTTCTTTCATGTGACTTGGTGAAATAGAATGAAAACAGGATGGAAGATGTGACTCATACAATCACCTTCTCTAGGTTACTTATGGCCAGACAAGAACTATGGTATAAGAGAAAGGGTTGGCCGTTGAGTATAGAATCGCTGTACCGTGGACTTTGTTTTCTAGAAGCAGTTGTAGTCCCAATTTGAACGGAAAAAAGGTCATCATGCATGGCCATAACAAAAAAAACTGCACATTTTGTTCTGTCACTTTGAAACGGTTGTAAGATCGAAGTATCAGGAAACAGGTTTCTTCACTATCCACAGAAGTAATCCAACAATGACCACCACAACACATAAATGTTCCAAGGTCCAACATGTACATAATCAGAAAATCACCTCATTCAGAAGCCATATGATTTATAGGGACCTTTTCGAATGTGAACTATAGCAATGACTCAGATAGCATTAGAAAAGTAATAGTGATGATCAACCAAGTTTATTGTAGTCATCTAACTTGTCTCTCCACTGGGTAAAAGGGGCGAAGTAATTCCTCAACTAACTTACCAAATCCACTCATCCTAAAAAAGAAGAGCACTATGATCTCATGTGAATGCATCAAACATTAAGCACAACAAGGAAAAGGAGCAAGGAAATCTTCAAAAACACATTCCAAGTCCCTGACAAAATATGATCCAGTGACGAGCACATGCTAATCATCATCATCATCATGACCTTTTCCCACTAAGTGGGGTCGGCCACACGTATCCATAGAACACGTACAGATGTGATCCGACAAAATAGTGCGCTGGCTGTCGACTACCTACCACGCATTGCTCTAACCTAACATTAGGCTAGAGCAAAAAGAGAAAAAAAGAACACACAACAATATCATGAAATATACAGTATCCACACCAATAGCAATCCAACAAACTAGCAACACATCACAAAATAAGAAAAATTGAATACTCCACGAATGACACGCGACAAACAAAGAGTACGGACGCAAGCACCCGCGACACACCTAAATCACACTAAACGGGGTCATCTACACGTATCTGTATCCTCCATGATGCCCGATTTAAAGCATCTTCCATGGTGAGTTGCAACATGTCAAGGTCCGCACGGATAACTTCATCCCAAGTCTTCTTCGGGCGTCCCCTATTTCTCCTGCCTTCCAACACAATCGTCTCCAATCTTCTAACCGGCGCATCAGAATATCTCCTTCATAGGTGGCCTGCCCATCTCAGCCAACTCTCTCTCATCTTATCAATTACCGGTGTCACCCCAAACTGCTGGCGGATCTCTTCATTTCTAATTCTCTCCCTACGAATAATCCCACACATCCATCGCAACATACGCATCTCCATCACCGCCATTCTCTATGCATGACTCTTCTTGAGTACCCAACATTCTGTTCCATACAATAAGGCAGGTCGAATCGTTGTTCGATAAAATTTTTCCTTTAGCTTTAAAGGCACTCGCCTATCACACAGAACACCTGATGCAACTCTCCATCTTTTCCAACCCGCATTAATCATGTGGGTCACATCCTCATCAATATCTCCGTCATCCTGAATAAGTGACCCTAGATACTTAAACTTGTTCGTTCTATAGACACCCCATCCAACCACCATCAATAGGGAAGCATCCTGCTCCTCCCCCTTAAATGCACATCACATATACTCCATCTTATTCCTACTAAGCCGGAATCCTTTAGCCTCCAAGGCTGTTGTCCACCGACGTAACTTTTCTTCCACACCTGCCCTAATCTTATCCATCAAGACAATATCATCCGTAAAAAGCATGCATCAGGGTGCGTCTTCGCTTATGTCCCTCGTGAGCTCGTCTAAGTCTACCACGAGAAGGTATGGACTCAATGTGAACCCCTGGTGCACCCCAACGGTAATTGAAAAGTCGCACGAGAGCTCTCCAACTGTCCTGACACACATCGTTACATATCCTTAATGGCATCAATGTATTGCTTATTCATTCCCTTCTTCTGCAACACCCATCAAACTACATATCTCGACACTTTATCGTATGCCTTCTCTAGGTCGATGAAGATCAAATACAGGTTTGTTCTCCTCTCCCGGAACTTCGCCAGCATGTTGCGCATAAGGTGGATGGCCTTAACAGTAAAGCGTTTCGACATGAACCCAAACTGATTATCTGCCACTGTAGTCTCTCTACGCTATCTCTGCTCGATCACTTTTTCCCATAATTTTATAATCCGACTCATAAATTTAATTCCTCGATAATTAGCACACATCTGCACATCTCCCTTATTCTTATAAAGAGGCACAATTGTATTCATCCTCTAAACTTCCAGCATCTTTCCCGTAAAGATTATGTTAAACAACTCACACAACCACACCATTTCAATCTGTCCCATGCTCTTCCATACTTCAATCGACACGTCATCCGGACCAACTGCCTTCTTACAACCCATAGTTTTCAGCGCGCTCTGCACCTCAGATATCTGAACGCGCCGAACATCCGTCATGGTGCTATCCCTATCCATATCCTCAACACGTAACTCTCCCACCTCCGTGTCATCTTCGTTAAGGAGCTTTTGAAAGTACTCACCCCAATGCGACCTAATAGTTCCCTCCTCTGGTAGGACCGAGCCATTTTTGTCCTTTATACATCTAACATTGTTCACATCGCAGCGTTGTCTATCTCTTAATTTTGCCAGCCTAAACACGTCCTTTTCTCCTTCCCTCGTGCTCAATCTAGTATAGAGTATGTCATATGCCGTTATCTTCGCCACAACCATTGCTGCACGAGCCTCCTTCTTGGCCACGTCATAATCCGTTCAATCTGCATCTGTCACAGTTAATTGCCATGTCTTAAACTTCTCTTTCTTCAACTTTAGAGGTTCTTGCACTCCCGGTCCCCACCACCAACCCTCTTTAAGATCAGCTCGCCCCCCCCCCCTCTAGATTCCCGAGAACCTCCTTGGCGACCTTCTAGATACATGTGGTCATACAATCCCAACTCAAGTTGGCATACTCCCCATCGTTTAAATGCCATACATCCGCCTTCAGCATCTTCTTTCGGAAATCCAAAGCTTTGTCCCCTCTCAGTTGCCACCATCGAATCCTCCTGTCCTTACTCCTACTTCTCTACTTCCTCCAGTCATTGAAGCACACATCCAAGACAAGAAACCGATGTTAGGTGGCTACACATTCTTCAGGGATAACCTTGCAATCCTTATACCCTAATCTATCCGCATTCCGGGTCAGAAAGTAATCGATTTGACTAGCACATCTTCCACTCCTAAAGGTGATGAGGTGCTCCTCCCTCTTCTTAAAGCACGTGTTAAGCAGCACTAAATCGAAAGTAAGTGCAAACTCCAAAGTCGTCTCGCCCACAACATTTTTACTTCCTAGACCATGGCCTCTATGGATCCTCTCAAAGCACCCCCCCAATCGCTCCCAACATGCTCATTCAAATCCCCTCCCATAAAAATCTTTTCTTACAGTCCGATTCCCCGAACTACATCGACTAAGTCTTCCCAAAACTGCTTCTTCTCCACATCCGATAGGCCTACTTGTGGTGCATATACGCTCAATACATTCACCACATCTCGCCCCAAAACCAACTTAAGCTTTAGAATTCTATCTCTTTTCCTCATCACATCTACCACCGAATTTCTAAGTGTTGGGTCCATCACAATACCCACTCCATTTCTATTCCTTTCCTTGCCCACATACCAAAGCTTGAACCCCGAATCTCCAATCACTCTCGCCTTATTTCCCACCCACTTGGTTTCTTAAAGACATATAATATTTATATTCCTCCTCACCATGACATCCATAACCTCTAAACTCTTCCCTGTCAATGAACCAACATTCCATGATGCGAACCTAACACTACAGCCGCCAACATCCTCCTTCCTTACAACACTATGAAGTGATCCTTGTGGAACCAGAACATGTTACAACGTTACTCTACTATCTACAAAAGCACTAGACGACTGATGAGAAGTGCACACACTCAGGGTAAATAAAGAACAAAGAGGCGGAAGAAACCAATAAATAAACCAACAAATTTGGAGATAAATAAGCAAGCTATGATTTAGGATAGAGTAACAATTGAAATACCACGGGACAAACTGGATAAATAGAACAAACAAATAGGATGAGAACAAAGACACACACACATGGGAAACAAAGAAACAAACAAATGACAGGCAAAGGGACAAGATGACAAAAGTAATACTAGGAAAAAGAAAGGTGAGTGATACTAACAACAATAAAATACTAATATCAAGGAAAATACTACCAATGATAAAAGTGATACTAACAAAACCTAAAAACGCTCACAAAAGCAAACAAAAACTTAGTCTCTAACAAGGCAAAACCAACCCAAAAAACCAAAACCACTTAGGGACAGCACCTTGCCTGTGTATGAACCAGCACAAACCAACACGGTCTGAACCAACACAAACCAAATACCACAAGCCAAACCAAAACTAATACCGCCCCAACCCCTCCAATCCCAACAAACACAAATCACAACTCAGGACCTAAGAATATTACAGTCAACACCTGCAAAACAATCGACCCCCCACATACAACCAAAAACTACAATCAACCCCTACAATACTACAATACCAAGATATAGTAAAAATAAAATGACTGAAAATAAGGCAGGGG
>JAOWBR010189921.1:0-10167 GCA_028571145.1 Dionaea muscipula | reverse complement strand
ATGGTAAACTTGATCCAAGGTCAACTAAATGTGTTTTCTTAGGCTATCAGGAAGGAACAAAAGGATATAGACTTTGGAATAGAAACTTACCTGGAATCAGAATAATAATTAGTAGGGATCTTAGTTAGCAATTTCGTGTATTATTCGCGTATTAAACGCGTACGTACGTATTTTTGAAAAAAACAGTCCGTATCCATATTGATTTTAAAAATACGGTAAAATACGTGTATTTTTAAACAAACACGTATTAAACACCTATACGTATTAAACTCCCGTATTTTTGAAAAAAATTCGTCCAGTTTCTTTTATGTGCCGAATGCCCATTGACCAATTTAATTTTTTTAATAAAAAAATAGTCCAAATCAAATTCGCAGCCCATAGACCTCATACATAGCCACCGACAATACCAGCCAGCCCATTACAGCAAAAAAATAAAATAAAAATAGAATTAACTTTAATAAAATTCACTTTGATAAAAAAAAAATAAAGAGAATAAATAATAAAATTCTTTTAATAATAAAAATAAAATTCATAGTAAAAAAAAAATAAAATTCATAGTAAAGAAAATAAAATTCACACTAGTCCAAAATCAAATTCCCAATTTTTGAGGATATTGTAATTAGGAGAGTTTGTTATCAGCTTGGGTTGGAGCCTTGGAGGAGGCCTAGCTCTATTTAGAGCAGGGGTCACCGGTTTTTTGAGGATGTACAGCTTGATTCTTTAGTTAATGATCATTTATTTCTGGTTCAAAAAAAAAAATTCCCAATTTTTGGAATTTAGCTTATGGTTGACTTTAGTTGTTTAGTTTCTAATGTTTCCACCATTAGAAATTTGAATTTATCTTCTAATCTAGTATTTCTCTTTTTTGTTATCTAGTTGAAAATTTTACAAATAATTGTCTATATATAGTATAATTTTATAATTTTATAGCCGTATTTTTATACCGAATTTTTTAGAATTAAAACGTACTATACTCGTACGTATACGTATACATTTTTTAAAAATTTACGTTTTTTTACCCGTTTTTGTACCCCGTACTTTTAAATGCAATACCGTATAATACGGGTATGTATAAATTACCGTTTAATATCCGTTCGGTATTTTACTAACTATCGTACCCCAAAGAAATAAATTAAGATATTTTAATTTCTTTAAAAATTGGAGTTTTGATCAAAGAGCAACTCCAAGGAAGATATAAAAATGATATTGTATTTTTTATACTTTACAACATAAATAGTGTAAAGTAGGAGTGGTAAAAAGTTTGGATTCCAATCTTAAGTTGTAAATCTCAACATTTTCCATTTTTTTTCCCACTAACCTCAAAGATTTTGATTTAAATTTATATCCTCAACTTTAAAAATTGTATTTTATAACTTGTTTTACAACCACTTTTAAAGTGCCAATTTTTAATCATTGTGGTTATATATTAGTAGTTATGAGATTTATAACTTTTAGAGTTGCTCCAAGCAGGAAAAGCTATTATAAGAGATTAAGATCCTCTTCATTATTCCGAAAAAATGGATGAATGTTTTCATTTTTCAATCCAAGGGTTTGAATTAAAAAAAGATTTGGATGTAAATTTATATCCTCATTTATATCAATAAAGTTTCTACTGATAAAAAAAATGTTCATAAAAACAATATATTTTGTTTCGTGTTTTAATTTTTTAATTAAATTTTCTTTAACTTCGATATATTAAACCATTAGATTAAAAAAATTGAAGATTTTCATTTGTTTCCTATTGTAATTGAAAACTTGTCTTTGAATCGCATATTCAATGCACAAATATAATATCACTAGGATTTATTCGTGTCTTCGACACAATTAATACTACACTCAGTGACGGATCCAGAAAATTTATAATGGGAGAACGACTTAAAAAATTATAAGTTTTTCCAAAAAAAAGAGGATGATACCTCTACCTTTTTTTCATTAAAAAAACGTTCAAGGCGGAGGAAAATCGAGGTTATAAATTTAGCTAAACAACTCTCACTTACAAGGGAGAAAAACTGAGTTCTCTTGTTTTGAAATCGATTTATAATATCATCATCACGAATACCCAAAAAAGAAATTTTTCTTTATATAAGTAACCAAACAACTATTTAATTATTGATCTCTTATATTATTACGAACTTTATTATTTATGAAAGTCATGGTAAAAAAATTACTCTCGCTTGTAGTTGTCACTGCGGGAAGTAACACTAGCTTTAATATCAAATTAACTTTTGAATATAACACTAGCTTTAGTAGGAAATAGTAACGATTTAGGGTTTTAAATAATTTTTTATTAATAGTAAATTTTTTTTAAAAAAAAATGGGGGGGCAACTGCCCCCCCTTTGTCCTCAGTAGGTCCGCCAATGGTGACCACCAATTTCTTAGCAGGGTAGGTAGAAACAGTTCTGGACAAATTATAGAAGCCTCAACAGTTAACAGCTCATGAGTCGCACGCTTGTGTTGATCCCATTCGTCCAACAAGTTCATGCAGAAAAATATAGGATAAAATCTAAAACAAGAAAGCCAAAAATGAAGAATGAAACGAGTAAATGAAGTGAGCCCTTCATAAATATTCTACTACGATAACCAGAACAGTAACAGCCATACACAAATTACATAAACATTCAGTTAACAGCCCACTAGTGATCTAGTTGTGTTACTAGCCTTCATCAAACAAATTCATGTGGATAAATATGGAGTAGGAACCCAAAAGAAGGAAGATATAATAGGAAAACTGAACGCTGAAACATACAAATGCAGTGAGCCCTTGGTTAATAAATATTGCAGGAGGAGCAAATGGAGGATCACTCTTGCGTAGAACATGGAAGCAATCAACCTGCATCAGACATATCTCAGTTCAATAAATGTAACTAATTCATGCGCCGGAATAATGAAGATCAACTGGTAAAAACCTTTCATTCCATAGTACTTTGCAGACATTTTTTGGGCGGGTTTCCTTCCTTTTTTTTTTGGGGGAGGGGTGCTCCAAGACAGAAACCATGGAGTAAAAGCTACAACTACATCGGATCTCTACCCTCCTCAACCCTTTCTCTATTGTAGCAGGTTTCCTTGACCCTCTTACAATCTTCCATGTCTATGGTCTACCACACACCTCATTTGTTACCAATCTTACTTTCCTCAATTGCCACATCTTTACATCAGTCAGCAGGTTTGCTTGTTTTGATGGTGAGAACTCCATAGAAACTTTTGAAATGTGAACACACATTTTAGTATGCATGTGTGAGTGAAATTTTTCATTTGGATCCCACTGGTATTTCTAGACTTAAATCCATATTTTTTTTAAAAAGCGAACAAAACTCATGTATTCAGGTGGACAATACAGGGCCTATGAACGCTGAGCAAGCACCAAACAGGTGGTGCATCTGGGTGCTATCAGAGAAGATAGTACTTAAAAACCAAAGAACTCCAGCAGTGTATTCTTATTTTGGAGCATTGCAGGATTTAAGTAAAAGAAGGTTGCAAGGCACTAGGTACAATGAGTGATTTAGCAATTTAATTGTGAAACTTGTCGCATGCTTCAGCAAAATCAATCAAGTTCATACATTTACGATATAGACTTGATCTAACTTGCAAAAGGATACATCTTCAAATACAATGAAGGCAAACATGAATCTTTATTTTGAAATGGTAGGTCCACAAAAAGAACAGAGAACATTATTTTCAATCATCTCTTCTCAAGGTAAATGAGAAGGCAAGCCTTGACGCAATGATAAGTTGCTTCACTAATGACCTGTTGGTCACATATTTGAGGCGTGGAAACGGTCTCTTTTTAAAAAGTTAAGGGTAGGCTGCACACCCTCTCCCTAGTCAGGAAGCGCTTGTGTACCGAGGAACGCACTTTCTTTCTCTCTCTCAAGGTGAATAAAAAGGAAGGTAATCGGGTGTACAAGTGATCCCCAACTAGTGTAGGGGTAGGAAGAGGATAGCATTACCTTTACATTTTTGCAAAGGTTGTTTCCATGTTTCAGACAGTGACCAACAGGTCACCAGTAGAGCAACTTACCGGTGCGCCAAGGCTAGAGTTTTTCAAATAAACAGAAAATGAATGGGGAATAGAGGCCTTGCCGAGAGAAATACTGGCAACCTACTTCCACAAATTTAACAATTGTCTATGAAGGAGGAGCTGCATACCAGAGCTTCTAAATAGAATTCAGGGACAAAGCTAAACAATAGCTCGTCTTTACTGAGAACCAATAGCAACTGCACAGTCCACATACATGCTGCATACATTCCTCTTTGTTTCCATCTAGAAAGCAGAGAGATGCGATACCTGTTAGGCACAGGAATATCTTTCCAGGTTATTAACATGGTAAACTGCCAACTCCCAATAACAAAAAGGCATTATTCTACAGAACAAGAATAAAAACTAAAATAGCATTACTACACAACATAACAATAAAGGGGATTCATATGAAAAGTTCAGATAACGACAAGGTTTCTCCAATCTAAAATTACATGCTGTGCAGAAAGAGAATTGGCATCAAACTCAACAAGAGCCTTCTTAAAATTCTCATCAAACAGCATCCAACCATGATTGTCTTTTCTTGTGATCTCGCAAGCACTTTCCTTTTCTTTTTTGATAGAAATAGCAGAATTCACTTAATAATTTGTCATGCGGCATCTACATTGAAAATCACCACAAATGAATGAATACAAATCTTCCATGTTATGAGTCTTGACCCGTAAGGGTATTTTGAGTATTTGATACACGATGTATATAAACCTTTAGCTGATAATGAATGAATTAAGCATTCCCATTATTCTCTTTGCCTTTGTTTACATGGTATCAAAGCCCAGGACCTAGAAACTCTCCACCACCACCGAAACTATCACCGCCACCGCCCATAAACACCATCCGCCGTCGCCGTCCGGCGAGACTAGGCCATCGGACCACTACCCACACTTCACCCAGTCACCGGCGCTTCACCGGTCGCTGACCGTCTCTCCTACCGGCAAGAAACTTGCCGGACAGAGCTGATATGCTCTCTTGATTGTAACCAGAGAAAATTGCAGATCTACTCCGATTGGGTGATTTCTGATGCTCACCGCCACCATGGCTGGATAGAGAAGAGGGAGTCGCTCCAGGAAAACTCACTCTCGCCGCTGTCTGGCGCGTCATGCGCCACCGCCCCTGCCCGTGCGTGAGGTCCACGTGTCGTCCGGTCACGTGCTGTCATGCGTCTTCTCTTGGCAGTTTATTCTCCTCTTCCTTCTAATCATCTTTTCCTCCTACGATATCCTCTGATTCATCCTCTTTCCTTATGTGTTTGGGTGTTGAAGTCTTTATCCGTGTATCCTTGGTGCTTTTGCTTGGGCATCTTTATTTGTGTATCATTGGTTGATGTCCTCTGCTTCATTAGGGTATATGATGTCCTCTGCGATCGCCTGCTTCTTGCTACAATGTCCATGGTGCCACTTTCAGATTTGTGTTATTAGCAGTTGTTGTTGATTGCTTCATATGGTTGTTCCTTCTCCACTTGGCTACTCATTGAATGCCCAATTCACGATTTCTTACTTCAGTGAATGAGATATCTGTTTACAATAATTGGTCTCTGTGTTGCTCACAAGATCATGAAATTGTTATATTCGTGGTGACTGGCTCTTGAGTGTGTCATTCCTTGTGAGATGATATTTTTCGGCAGACTTCTTCATTAGCCACTAGGGTTCAGTCAGTTCAGTCTGCCGCATATTGGTCTATTTCTTCTCACAGTTGGATTATTGATTCTGGAGCATCTGATCATATGACCGGTTCCCTAAGTACATTATGTGACTACTTTTCTACCTCATCCTTTCCTGATATATGGTTTGCCTATGGTTCCTATGTATCGGTTCGAGGAATGGGGACAGTTTCTCTTACCCCTACCTTGACCATCTCTTCAATCCTCTATTTACCTGACCTTCCTTTGAATTTATTATCTGTCAGTGCATTGACTCGGACTCATCACTGTCGTGTTATCTTTTGCGATAGTTCTTGTGAGATTCAGGACCTTTTAACAGGGAAACTTCTTAGTAGAGGTTGTCGTACCTCCGGCGGACTTTATGTCTTGGATATTGGGTCCTCCGGTATGGCTTGTTATGGGGTTTCCTCCACTATTATTCAATCTTCACAATCTTCTTGGTCATCCGTCTCTATCCAGCCTTAAGCGATTGTGCCCTGAGGCTTGGTCGGTGTCCCAATTATTTTGTGAGTCTTGCTAGTTCGCTAAGCATCATAGAGCGACATATTTACCTCGGCAGAATACACGGGCATCTGCTCCCTTTGAGCTTATTCACTCTGATATTTGGGGGCCAAATTCGGTCCTATCTATCCCCAGGTTTCGCTATTTCGTTACATTTATTGATGGTTGATGATCACTCCCGAATGATATGGCTATATTTGATGCGGTCTCGATCTGAGTTGTTCTCTATTTTCTATACTTTCTGTGCTGAGATTCAGACACAGTTCTCTGTGCCCGTTCGTGTTCTTCGTAGTGACAATGCACAAGAGTACTTCTCATCTTCTTTTACTTCCTTTATGGCTCGACATGGGATTATTCATCAGTCTTCTTGTCCTGATACCCCACCTCAGAATGGGGTTGCAGAACGGAAGAATCGTCACTTATTGGAGGTTACACAAGCTCTTATGTTTCAGACCAATGTACCGAAGAAATTTTGGAGTGAAGCAGTGTTGACTGCCGCGTATCTGATGAATCGGATGCCATCGTCTGTGCTTCAGAGGGAGATACCCTATCATGTGTCATTTCCTAGTCAGCCCCTTCATCCTCTGCCTCTACGGCTCTTTGGGTGTACCTGTTATATTCGGAATATCTGCCCACATCTTACAAAGTTGGATCCCAAGTCTTTGAGGTACATTTTTTTGGGATATTCTCGCACGCAGAAGGAGTATCAGTGCTATTCTCCTGAGTTGGGGCGATTTTGTATTTCTGCTGACGTTTTTTATGAGGCTACCCCATTTAGCTCTTCTTCACCTTAGTTGGTTCACCATCCGGATCATCCTTATCTGTGGATGATCTTTTTGTCTACGAGTTGGTTCGGACTCAATCGTCATCTCTACTAGTTCTGAATTCTCCACCTGTTCCGGATTCTCCACAGGTTCCGACTTCTCCACTTGACTCGCTACCCGCTGTTCCTATTCGGGTGTATACCCGTCACCCTCGTCAGGTTGTCATTGATCAGTTGGACTATCGAGATGAGTGTGCTCCTCCTGTTATTGCTCCTCTGACTGCTACTCCTGATTTGGATCCTTCCCTGGTTGTTCATGCTTCTGATTCCTTGCCACCTACTGTGGCTTCATCACCGGCCGCCCCTCCATTCTCTCTACCTTATGATTTGGACCTTCTGATTGCCCTATGCAAGGATCAGCGTAGTTGTGTCACATATCCTATGTCTGTCCATCTCTCTTATACTGAAGTATCCTCTTCTTTGCAGGCATTTGTCTCTGCTCTTGACTCTATTTCCGTTCCTCGCTCTTTATCTGAAGCCCTTTCTTCCCCGGGATGACACCAGGCCATGTGTGAGGAGATGGAGGAGGCCCTGGAAGCTAATCAGACTTGGGATCTTATTCCCTTGCCTCCCGGAAAGAAAGCTATTTGTTGTAAGTGGGTTTTTGTTGTGAAGGTAAATCCCGATGGCTTTGTTACTCAGCTCAAGGCCCGGTTGGTGGCCAAAGGATATGCCCAGGTTTATGGCATTGATTACACCGACACATTCTCTCTCATGGCCAAGATGGCCCCTTGTTCGTCTTTTGATTTCGCTTGCAGCATCGTCCCATTGGCCTTTGCATCAGCTAGATGTAAAGAATGTCTTCCTTCATGATGCCTTAGAGGAGGAGGTATATATTGAGCAACCTCCTGGGTTTATTACTCAGGGAGAGTCTGGCTATGTTTGTAAGTTAAAGAAATTTTTATATGGCTTGAAGCAGTCTCTTAGAGTTTGGTTTGAAAGGTTTAGCTCAGTTGTGTTGGAGTTTGGCTTACAGAGGTCGGCAAAGGATCACTCAGTTTTCTTTAGACACTCTGATTCTGGGTGTATCCTTCTGATTGTCTATGTGGATGACATTGTGATCACTGGTGACGATAATGTAGGAATTGCAACCTTGAAGCACTTCTTACAAACACAGTTTCAGACCAAAGATCTTGGAGAGTTGAAGTATTTTCTTGACATCGAGGTAGTTCGTTGCAAGCGTGGGATTTTCTTATCTCAGCACAAGTATGCCCTTGATTTGCTTCGAGACACTTATATGATGGGTGTGAAACCGAGTGATACTCCTATGCTTCTCGGAATGAAGCTTGCACCTGGAGAAGGTGAGACATGTGATGATCCAGACAAGTATAGACGGTTGGTGAGCAAACTAAATTATCTTTCCATCACCCATCCAGATATTATCTTTTCTATGAGTGGTGTTAGTCAGTTTATGTCTGATCCTCGAGCTCCTCATTGGGAAGCTGCGTTGCACATTCTCAGATATATCAAGGGACATCCCAGTCGAGGCCTGCTATGCAGTGATCATGGGCATCGTCGGATAGTGATTTTCTGATGTCGATTGAGCAGGTTCACCTTTTGATAGGAAGTCCAGGACTGGCTATTGTGTGTTCGTTGGTGGTAATCTAGTCTCCTGAAAGAGTCAGAAACAGACTATCGTGGCCAGGTCTAATGTTGAATCCGAGTATCGTGCCTTAGCCCATGTGAGCAGTGATGTCTCCTTTCTTCAGCAGCTATCGGATGAGTTAGGATATTCTTCTCAAAGCCCACTCAGTTGTGCTGCGATAGTAAGTCAGCTATTCATATTACCTCAAATCCAGTATTTCATGAGCGTACAAAGTATATTGAAGTGGATTGTCATTTTATTCGAGAGAAACTCCAGAAAGGTGATATAGTGTTGAGCCATGTGAAGACTTGTGATCAGCTTGCCGATATTCTCACCAAATCATTAGCAGGGGGTAGAGTTGATTTCTTATGTAACAAGTTGGGCATGATTAATAGTTATGCTCCAACTTGAGAGGGAGTGTTATGAGTCTTGACCCTTGGGGGTATTTTGGGTATTTGATACACGATGCATATAAACTTTTAGCTGATAATTAATGAATTAAGCTTTCCCATTATTCTCTTTGCCTTTGTTTACATTCCATATCAATAAAAAATATCAGAAAATCTTACAAATCTATTAACTACCAACATACCGACGTCCAGCTCATTTTGATGTCTCTGCATCTTTCCCTTTTCTCTAGTAATTTGATGACTAATCTTGATATGGTACTTTCAATCTCTATTCTTTGTGAAGTGAATGAATCCTATACTCTAACTAAAAAGAGAACTAAACTAGAACTCTCACAAGCGGAGAGACAAAACTCTCAAAAGAAAGACAGTGGAAAAACTACACCTTTGTTGAAAACAAAGAAATAATCAAATAGATGGAAATTGAGAGAGGAGATGGAGCTTGGGAGGGAGAGAAGAAGGAGAGCACGACTAGGATATGATTGCATAGAGATCTTGCAAGCCCATTTAATGATGCTCATAAGCTAGATCTGTGGAACATGCCACTGCAAAGCAGTTAAGAGTAGGAAAAGGAGCATGCCACTGCAACAGCCAGCACAGCACGGCAATTGACAGCAGTTACAGCCACATGGTTGTTATGAACTTTGATCAAAATGAAGAAAAAAATCCGAGGCTTCTTTATGTCATCACCGGTGGCTCTCAGTTGAGAAAGTGGTTAAAATGATATCAGTACCATTGCAGTCAGCAGTAGGATAGTCATCATTGCTTGGGTAGTTAAAATACCAATATGCACTTCAAGTCAGCTCCAACTAGTAGCCAAAGTGCATGCTAACTTTGTCAATAAGATCAATAAAATGTGAGTAGTTGGCTCGCCAGTTGGATTATCTGATTCACCGTAATGGCAGGGTTTGCGGAGGCCCTTGAGGTAACTCGTTTATTTACAACGGTGTTCCTCGATTATCAAAAAAAAAATGCGCAGTTGGTTCTACGAGACACCCACCATTAACAACACGTTCAAATCTCCAGAGCTATTTGTGTTACCATGTGGCTAGCGATCGTTGACCTCGTTCGCCAATTGGATTACTTGGTTCACCGTGATAACAGGGTTTGCGGGAGGGCTGAGGTAGCCCGTTCCGTTCAACAACAGTGTCCCTCGG
>JAOWBR010189910.1:0-10167 GCA_028571145.1 Dionaea muscipula | reverse complement strand
TGGATCTGTCCTCGGCTGGATCTGTCCTCGGCTGGATCTGTCCTCGGCTGGATCTGTCCTCAGCTGGATCTGTCCTCAGCTGGTATGGCCTCAGCTGGAACTATCCTCTGCTGGATCTGAACTCAACTGAATCTGTCCTAAACTGGTTCTAAGATCATTCATTTAATCTAACTAAACATTCAAGCATGCATCATTAAAATCTAAATAATCAAATCCTAACAATGACTGAGGAGTCGAGGGTGGCGGCTAAGGAGCCATAGGCGACAATTGAGGAGTCGACGGTGATGACTAAGGAGCCGTAGGCAACGACCGAGGAGTCGTAGAGCGCTGAGTGCGGCATGAGTACCTTGATTCTACTCTGATGGGCTCACTGTCAGGGTGGAGCGGCCTAACGCTCAAAAGAATGGCACAAGATGGATCCCAAACCTTGGGTGGCAAGCATCTCGACAGGACGGACCCGACCTATGAGGGATGGAAAACGTCCAAGGTAGGACAAACCTGACTTACATGGAAAATGTGTCCAAGGAAGGACGAACCTGACTTACATGGGAAATGTGTCCAAGGCAGGGTGGACCTAGCTTACATGGGAAATGAACAGCTCGGAGCGGCTATGAAGTCGGAAGCTCAGTAGATGGAGAGCGTGACTTCCAAGTCGGTAGGGTGGCTTAGAAGCCGAAATACAGCCTTAGCTTGGAAGCCAAGACGCAACTCGAAAGCCGAAATACAGTTTCAGCTCGGAAGCTAAAATGCAACTTGAAAGCTGGAATACAGTCTTAACTCGGAAGCTAAAACGCAACTCAGAAGCCGGGTAGTGGGAGAGCACGACTTCCAAGTCGGTAAGTTGCTGACGTGATGTCGATGCTTTGAAGCGACATGATCGAATCAGCGCATCCAGTGATCTGTACGATGTAGAAAACCTATAAAGGGGTCCCAACAGGGTGAACCTCAGTGGACCGTTCTAACGGTCAAGTCAGTCAAGGTTTACAGATGCAAATATAAGCAAATGAAAAGAAAGTACAAAGAGAGAACATATGAAAACGTTCACTGCCTACGCTCCGGACTTAAGCTCCTGCTGGAGGCTTTTCGCTTTGAGGATGAGGGTTTGCTACCCTCTGAGCAATTCTTGAGTGCTCGACAGTCAGCTGTGTCATGGTCTGGGTGCCTGTGAAAAGTGCACCATCTGTCAGCAGAGCCCATGCTATGGGAGGAGTGTGCTCCCTCCTCGTACACTCAATCCTGTGGGGTCTTGCATCAGATCTGTGCGATCTCCTGTCTCTATGGTGGTTTCTCTCGGGAGAGACATCTCTTCGGGAGTCTTTGCAGCACTCTACTCTGGAGTCTGAGACTGCTTGAGCGCTGTTCTGATCTTTGAGAGTCATGTAGGTGCGTGCCCTTTGCAGTAGCTGTCCAAAGTCGGCAGGTTTGCGAAGGGTGAGGTCATCGAGGAAAGCGCTAGAACATAATCCCGTTTGGATGGCGACCATGGCGACATCACCGTTGAGGCTGGGAATCTGAATGTAGACCATGTTGAAGCGAGCCATGAACACCCGCAAGGATTCGCCTGGTCTCTGTCGGATGCTAAACAGGCTAGGGGCATCCCTAGAGAAAATGCAGGAGTTGACAAACTGACCTATGAAGGCAATCTTCAAATGTGAGAACCTCGACACGGATCGAGAGGACAAGAAGGCAAACCACTGTCGGGCGGCCCCCTTGAAAGTGGATGGAAAAACACGACACATGATGACATCTTCCACTCGAAACAGCTGCATCTTAACCTCAAAATTGTTAAGATGGTCCTCTGGGTCAGTAGATCCATCATACAGATCCATCAGCGGTAATTTGAACCCTGTCGAAAAGGGTGCGTCATGAACCTCATGAGTGAAGGGTTTGGAATGATCAACTACTGCTACCTAATGAAGGGCCTTCTACTCAACGGCGGTGTACAATGTCTCATGGCCGTCGGTCTCCACGGTGAGTGGTTGCAGTGGCTGCGCTTTCTTGCTCGATTGTCCATGCTCCGAAAGGATGGGAGGAGCGTCAGGGGTACGGTGCTCCGGTGTAGGCGTGTCCTATTTTCTCTTACCGAGCAGATCTGCCCTAGCCCGGGCAGATTCCTCAGTCGCTAGCAAACCCTGGTCAAGCTGCTCATCTCCCTACCCGAGTAGAGCAGTCCCTGTCCTGGCTGGGATTTACGTAGGCAGGTGTCCAACTGCCCTAGGCGCGTCAGGCTAGTGCGTAACCAAACTCTCTCGAATCTCAAGTAGGAGACTCTGTAGTAGGTTGAACTCTGCCCTCGTCGGTGGGTCGTCAGTGTTTGTTCCTGTGCCAGTACGAGTTGGAGAAGAAGTAGACATGACTAATTATCTCTTCCCACAAACGGTGCCAGATATTATCGCCTGAAAATGAGTCAAGCTAAACACCACCGGCTTGAGAACCAGATCCGGATGATTAGACCAAGGTAAACCGGTTCAACAAGCTAAGTCCAAGGAGCTCGGCCTTCAAGGTGAAGAAATTAACTCGCAGACCTGAAATGATGAAACAAACCACGTCAGAGGGAAGCCCGAGGTGTGAGCCCGGGACGACCGCTCCGATGCTTAAGTAAGTAAGGGCTCAAACAGAAGAAGAACCAGGCTTAGAACGGAGAAGGAGCATCAGAAGTAGCAAAAAGAAGATAGAAAGGGGGGGGGGGTGTGAGCCCCTATTTATAGGGGAAAAAGTTGCATATCTTCGGTTATGCCATTGGAACCTTTGAGAAGCCCTTACGACCTGGCTAGAGCTCCGATTGACGAACGGTCAGTGGCTATGTTCCTCTGGCAAGGCAAGGAACCTTCTCATAAAGTTTGAGATGCCTGTCCAGTGTTTGGTCGGGTAGACCTCAGAGGGTTGTGCAGAGCGGCGGAGGGCTATGCAGAGCAATGGAGGGCTGATCACTCGGGATGATCACGCCGGGCTGATCACTCGGGCTGATCCAGCCTAGGCTAGCTGGGCTGTCTTGAAATTCCTCAAGGGCCGGCTCCGGGCTGATCACCCGAGCTGATCAGACGGGTTGATCACCCGAGCTGGTCCCGCCGGGTCGATCCGGTCTCGGTTTGAGCCTTGATCATGTGTGACAAGCCCGGTTGCGCCCCTTGTGTCTTTGTCCTTTTGTCCACGTGGGGAGGGGTAAATTGGGGTGATAACAAGGATGAACCGAGTGAGTTCTTCAAAAAGGAAAAGTTCATCATTTTACAAGTTGATCAAGAATCCGAAGATGAAGATGAAGAAATAGACCTTAAAGACATGGCAATGATGATCAAGACTTTTAGAAAAAGGTACAAAGGATATAAGTTCAACGAAAGAAAAAATAATAAGAAAAGTAAAAAACCTCAAGTTATAACTTTGGTAGCTCAAACAAGAGAAATGGTTTGTGTTTTAAATGTAATAAGCCAGGGCATATAATCAAGGAATGTCCTCTTTTGAAAGATGAAAAGAAAAAGGATGAGAAATTAAGCTACAAGAAGAAATTTGGATCCAAGGGATTTCAAAAGGTCATGATGGTTGCCGCAGCAGCTGCCTGGGGAGATTCAGACTCAGAGACAAAGGATCGAGAGGCATGCGCACAAGAACAAGCCCAAATAAGTTATTGTCTCACGGCTAAATCCGAAGATGAAACAAATCTGGACATAGAGGAGTCGACCCCTGAGGTATTTTTTAAGATCCTTAAAAACATTTATAAAATTCCACGTGATACATTTGTTGGTCTACTTAAGGATATTGTTGAAAGCCAAAAGGATTTACATGAGGAAAGAGATGCATTGAATGAATTAGTTTGTGATTTAAAAAATGAAATTGATGTTTTGAATGAAGAAAAAGATCATCTAATAATTCAAGAAAAACATCAAAAATTGCATGAGACTAACCTGCAGGGAACCAATGATAAAAGTATAGAATTGATTGAGTTGAGAAAAGAAAATGCAGAATTAAAAGAAACAGTGAATGACTGAAGGAGTCGATTCCTCCAGCAAGAGGCAGAAGTGTTTAGAGAGAAATTTGTCAAAAATGTCAAGGATGATTTTGGTCCCTCAACCACTAATGTGAAGAGTTTAAAATTTTACCTAGAGGCAGTTAAGCAGAAGAATTAGTACCTTGAACACAAGCTAAAGAAGAAAGAAAGTCAAGTTTGGAAGAAAGCTTCTCAAAAGGAAAAGCTTGTGAAAAGTCAAGGGTTGGTTGAGAAAGTTGTAGAGATGTGGGGAAGATCCATGCATAGACAAGGTTTGGGGTATGGTAGGTATGAAAAAGCAAAGAAATCAAAATATATTGACTTGTCATCTTTAAAGATTTGTGGAACAAGTAGAGATGAAGAGCATACATTTAATCAATGCTTAAAGAATAAATATGCCTTCAAAAGAAATACGAATTATGTTTATACTCATGCCAATAAGTTTGTGAAAATGAAAACTCTATGTTTGTGCCATTTAACCAAAAAGGAACCAAATATATTTGGATACCAAAATCCACTTGATTCTTTGGATGCAGGCTGAAGTGAGAAGAAGCAACACATATGATGACTCGTGGTTTCTTAATAGTGGCTGCTCTAGGCATATGATTGGAGATCCAACACTATTTCTCTCACTTATAGTAAACGAAGGTGGAAGTATTACATTTGAGGATAAAAAGAAATGTACAATTACAAGTTGTGGATGAAGATTTCATATTAGGACTGACTAGAGGAACCGACCCCTCAGAAATCCAGAAAACACAGCTGAATCAGATTGCGTTGATATTAAAGATCTTAGGCATAAGGAATCAGAGGGAACCAAAGAAGAGAATCAATCAAATGAGAATACGTCCAGCACAGAGGAGGGAATCAATTCAGATCAGTAAAATGGAGACTATGCCAGATGTCTGATGGAGAGAAAAAGCACTTTAGGTATGTGTCATTTTATTGAAACATGTTTGGTTTCATGGGCTTCTAAGAAATAAAATTCAGTAGCCTTATCCACTACTCAAGCTGAGTATATTTCATCCGATGCATGTTATGCACAATGTTTATGGATTAGTCAGCAGCTTAGAGATCTCTTGATTGATTTAAAGTGCACGGCCATTTTCGTGATCACAGTAGTGCAATCTTTTTTTCTACAAATTCAATTTGTCATTCAAAGAGCAAGCATATAGATGTTAGACATCACTTAGGGATCATGTGAAAAGAGGGAATGTTAAATTAGATTTTTGCAAAACAGAAAATCAACTAGCAGATATCTTTACAAAACCACTTAATAGGGAAAGATTTCAAAAATTGTGACTTGGATTAGATTTGATTAAATTTACATAAAACTGTGTTTAATTGGATACCTTTTGGTAATTTCTTAAATGTGTATTTACACACTTGAAGGGGAATTAATTTATTAGCATGATATGTGATTTTGGAAATTTAACATGTAAGTTATTTATGGTATATGTTTTAGTCTCACCTGCCTGTTACCTTGCAAGTTCTAATAGCTCTTTTCAATTCCATTCCCTCCAACTCTCACAACTAAGCCAAAATCAAAGAGCTAAAACCATCGGTTAAATCCTAACCCAAGAACCGACTCCTCTCACCATCACCAATCCCTCTCGTCGTCAACCCCCCATGGCATCTTC
Organism: Dionaea muscipula; assembly: GCA_028571145.1. Lineage (NCBI taxonomy): Eukaryota > Viridiplantae > Streptophyta > Magnoliopsida > Caryophyllales > Droseraceae > Dionaea > Dionaea muscipula. Next base: position 4,545 of record JAOWBR010189910.1, on the reverse strand, counting down.
AAGATAACGAAGAACATCACTATCACAGAACTCTGAAGATCTTTTCTTGACTCCACCAGCACCACTTGTCGTTGATACTACAAAAAAAGTTCTACAATTGCCCTATGGTGACTTGGCCATTCATAAAGGTGATGAAGTTCACATTTTAAGTGAGACAAAGGGAGAAAAATTGAGAAAGAGATCAAGGAGGATTACAAGTGAAGTGTTGAAAAGCAGTGAGAAAAAGAAAGAGGAACAAAGGGGGAAGAGGAAGGAAACCTAGGATTCTATGAGTAAAGAACCAAGAACCAAGAGGAAGCATGTATGAATGCTTCTGAGATTAGTGTTGGTCCACTAGCCAAATGGGTAAAGAAAGCAAAGGAATCTGTTGTTGAGACACCTCATCAGAAACACAGGAAAACTTCATTAAAATCCAGAAAAAGAGAATCCCCTACTGTGACTAAGAAACAGGCAGGAGTCGACCCCTCGGTTGAAAAATAGAAAGAGAAGAAACTAAAATCAGAGAAGAAGGCCAAGCAACCGAGAGTTCCTGTCAGTTCTGATTGATCTGAAAGTGAAGGTGAAACCTTACCTCATTTGTCTTATGCATCAATTAAGGGAAGAAAAGTGATAAGGGGGAAAATCTTTGACAAAGCATGGTTGATGAACAATGAGTTAAGTGAACTCTTTGAGATGATTAAAGCTCAAAGGTGGGATAAACTGTTTGCAAAAATGAATCCCATATATGCCAATGCCTGCTGTGAATTTTACAAGAACCTTGTGGTTAAAATAATCAATAGAAGAGAAGTTGCAATTTCAAGTGTTCATGGAGAAGACATAAGATTCGATGGCATGACATTTGCATCAATTTTAAGCATTCCGAGAAACGATGGTATGTGTAGATATGAGAAGGAAGCTTGGGGATCTCATGGCATTGTGATCCACTTGAGACAACCAAGAGGTTTACACATGATGACAACATCAAAGTAGCTGAAAAAGTGAAATCAAGCCAAATGAAACCCTCAACTAGATTTTTGCATCTTTTGGTGATTAAAAATATTGCTCCAAGATTTTAAAAGAGAGATGTGGCCAGTTTTGTTGACTTGACATACATGGAGTACTTGATAAAAAAGAAGAAAATCATTTTTCCTAGACTGATCATACGACACATGGACCATGTCATCAACACCCCATGACATGAACTTCCTGATGTGAGCTCTTGACCATAATCTTTTGGGAGTTTTCTATCCCATTGGCTAAGCAGGAAGAAAAACAACTAGCGGAAACAGATTTTTTCAAAGCCTCCATCTTGAACAAAGCTGGTTTAAAGAGGGAGAATGGGGTGTGGTGGTTAGGTATTGGAGAAACAAGAATAAGAGAAGAAGTGGTAGATGAAACAGAAGAGGACTCAGAAGAGGAAGAAGGGGCTGATCAGCGAAGAGTCGACCCCTGCTGGTACTAAGGGAGGAAATTTAGATTCTGCAAACACCTATTTTGATGCTATTGATGATGATGCTGATAATGTTAAGGATGATCATGATGATGCTGATGAGGATGGGAATACTCAACAAGGTTCTTCACAGATGAAATCTGGAAAGAGCACAAATACAGGTGGAATCGACTCCTTTGAAGCACCATATTTTCAGCTGCTCCATCTTCAAGCCCAGTTACACCAAGCCATGCAAGAGAATTCTAAACTCCAGGAGCTTCTCAAGAAACTCCAGTAGCCTACTCAAGCACCACCAGATCCTCCAGCTGATCCTTGATCGTTCCTTAGCCAATCCTTGATTACCCTTAAGCTTTATTCTTGACTCAAACACTTCTTTCTGAAACATTACCACATATAACTACTTGCTTTATGACTTTTATTACATTGCATGCTTTATTTTGCTTCCCTAGCTTGTGTGCATATTGTCTTTTTGTTGATACCAAAAGGGGTAAGATTAGATGCATTTTCATGTGAATTATTAGCATGTGGATGCGCCTGCTCGTTCCAAGAATCCGGTAGATTGTCTCAGAAATCTGATGGATCCTCCTAGAACTCTGGTGAAGTATATACAAAGTCTTATTTTTGAAATCCAACTTATTTTCAAGGTTTATTCTAAATATTGCTAAGTAGGATTCTGATTTTTTATTTTCCTTAGTGGATGGTTATGACTTAGATGATGAGAAGGTGCTTATCAGATTAATATGTTGTTTATTCTTTGATGAAATTTTGGGCATTTGAGGACCATGCATATACTTTGTATGAACCATGTTTATTGTGATTCATTTCACTTTATAATTTTACCATGCATATTTATTTTAAATGCATCAAGTGTTTGTCATCATCAGTAAGGGGGAATTTGTTGACCCTATGGTGTTTTGATGATAACTACCACTTAAAAATAGTTAATGTTTGGTTGGTTAGTTTGTGATAAAGTGAATAGGAATCAAAGACGATGAATATTGGTCGTTGAAGATGGAGTTTAATGATCAAGATTATAATGCTCAAAGAAAGAAGTTTAAAGATCATGAATATGCAACATTGATGAGAAAAGAACATATCATAGTTGTTGTTATCATCTGAAAATAAGCCAGGCTAACATCACAGGCTCGAGACCCGGATTCGATCGGTCGGGACGGAGGAAAAAATGGTCCCACGAGCTAAGACGAGGCCAACTCGGCTTCCTTGATGAAATGTCCAACTCGTTGCCCTGAAAGGATGAAACAAACTACGTTAGAGGGTTCCCCCGGGTGTGACCCCGGGGGAACTGCTCTGATTCTTAAGTCACCACGTGTTTAACAAGGTAATAACCAAGCTAAGTTGTGAAGAAATAAGGAGGGAGAGAGTGAGAAAGAGGAAGAGCCGAGGTCGCTCGGTCGGGTCAAGCCACAGAGGCTGAAGGTTGTGCGGAGATGAGGCCATCTCTGGGTGGAGGAAGGATAGTGTGTAGATCCAAGGCCATCACCGGGTGGAGCATGGTGAGTGTGCGGAGCCAAGGAGGGCTATGCGGAGTAGTGGAGGGCTGTGCAGAGCCAGGGCCATCGCTGGGTATGGAAGTTGTGGTAAGCTTTCCAGAGGAAAATGGAGGCCAACGCCGGACTGAACACGTTGGGTTGATCATCGCTGGGTTGAACACGCCGGGCTGGGCAAGAGCAAAGGAGGGATGAGGAGATCGGCTAGGCTGATCCTTCGGGCTGATCAGCCAAGCTGATCCAGAGGGAGATCCCGAGAAGAGGATGGAGGCCAACGCCGCATTCATCATCGAGAACACGTCGAGTTCATCATCGCCAGGCTGATCAGCCGGGCTGATCCTCTATGTGAAAGCCCGTCTTGATTTTTAATAAACCGTCTTGATTTTAAGCTTGGTTGAGTTATTTTATAAAACCCGACCGGCTTTTAATTAAGTCGAGTTATTAAAATATCGAGAACTCCTACCTAGCCCGACTGGCTAAGTGGGAGCATGGGATATGCGATGAGAATGTGGAGACCGGGGTTCGAGTCGTGGAGGAGGCGTTTTGAGATTTTATTCTCATTTTGCGAGGGGAATTTACCCTTTTGCCCTCATTGAAGTTGGGAATTAGAAGAGCCAGGAGTTATACGTAACTCCCAGCTTCTTCCCTCTTCTCTTCTTCATTCCTCTTCTCCCATTCATTCTTCTCCTCACTTTTCTCACTCTTTCTTTCTCTTTGTGGCTGGTCTGGCAGCAGCTTTGGAGGGAGGAAAGGATCGGGTTTTAGCCATTGACGACGTGGAGAGCGATCGCATAGCATCCGGGTAAGTTCGTGATTGCCATTTCTCCCTTTTTCTATGGATATGGATTTTTGAGGAGGGCTCTTTTTGATCGGATGCTCCTATCCATGTCGTTATGCTGCCGATTTGTCAGTAGAGAGCATTAGCACGTGTTTGGATTGTCTCATTCGTTCGTTGACACCGATTTCAAGGGTTTCGGGTTAGTTTTCTTCTCCGTTTCGATTCTAGCTTTTTGTTGATTGATATATGATCATAGAGTTGGTTGGGGATTTGTTTAGAGCATGATTTTTATGTCATTTGATGCCTATGATTCGTGTGCATAGGTTGTGATTCAGTTGGTTAGGCTTTTGGTGGATTTTGGTTTGACAGAAATCGGGTTCTGCAGAATCTGTCGATTCTGCAGATTTGTGAGGGGGACGACCCCGAGGACGTCCCCAGGGACGTCCGCCCTTCACTTTCTCTGCTCTGTTTGTTCTGCATTTGTCCTTCTGATTCAGAGAACGGGGGACGTCCCCGAGGACGTCCCCAGCCCCATTTTGCACGGGGGACGTCCCCGTGGACGTCCCCAGGTCCAGTTTTATATGGGGGACGTCCCCAAGGACGTCCCCAGGACTGCAAAATGGTTTTTCCAGAATTCCAGCTTCTGTCATTTTGTTTCAAATCCTTTGGGATGTTTCCTAGACATTCTAGGAGGGTTGTTAAGCATGGTTTGAGGTCCCTATTGGGTTGAGACATGGTTGAGATGCTAGTTGCACCGTTTTAAGGTTTTAGCATTATTTTGACTTGTCGAGTTTTCTCTCTTAGTGCATATAGTGAGTTTCTCCGTATTT
>JAOWBR010189899.1:0-10169 GCA_028571145.1 Dionaea muscipula | reverse complement strand
ATGACGTTATTTCATCAAATCAATCTATATCTCAACCCATATCTAAATCTCATGCCATGGTCAAACAACCTCAAATCCCATGCATAAAATCCTCATCATGAATAAATCACGCGAATGCAATATTTAAAATCCGACCAACTAATAAATATGCGCTCATATATATATATATATATATATATAATACAAATCACTACGTTTTTGAATTGTGAATATAACCCTCTCTGGGACATTTTTGTGACCAATGACAGGTGGACACCTGTTTAGTTTTTGCCGCCCGTTCCAATTTTTCTCTAATTCATCTCTTTCTATTGGATGTCTCTCTCTCTCTTCTATTTCTCTCTCTCCCTCAGCGATTTCTGTCCTCAGTGAATTCTGTCATCGGCGAACTCGACAAATTCTCCCTCTTGAGCACGACGAAATCAACCCTAAGAAATCCACCGACGAAATCAATCCCTTCGATTTCTCTCCCTCTTGATGAACTCGAGCACGGCGAGGAGTCCTCTCCCTCGATCATGGCGAGGAACTCCAGCAATCTGAACCCTAGAAATCTGATGAACTCTAGCAACGAACTCAACCAAGGAACTCCAGCAACTGTGAAGGCTTCGAACTCCAGCAGCCGAAAAACTCAGCAGTTCTGTAACGAGGAACTCAACCGAGTAACTCCAGCAACTGTGAAGGCTTCGAACTCAGGTTAGTATCACTCTCCTCTGTTTCAATTGTTTCATCGCCGGAGCTGAGTGTGGTCTGTGACAGTTTCGATTGTTTAGACTGCTTCATTGCTTCATTATTTAGTCCATGTTTCAATTCCATGTCTCCGGTCAGGATGTGATGTCATCTGTTATGCCCTTTTGTGCCTTGCAACATAGGAAATCTAAAAAACTCACATGTCCCCTTATACCCTTTTGGCCTGTGATTTGATTATTCTGTTTGATTTGTGAGTTATGTGCTTCAATTTGTGTGTGGTTTGTTTGGTTTGACCTGTTTGGTTTGTGAGTTCTGATTGGTTTGGTTTGGCTTGATTGAGTTTCGATTGGTTTAGCTTCTGAGTTCTGATGGCTTTGTGATTCAGTTCTGAGTTCTAAGTTCTGTGTTTGGGAGCTTCAGTTGTGATTGAGTTGTGATTCTGTTTATGATTGGTTTGTAATTATGTTTATGATTGGTTTGTGATTTAGATCTCATTGAATTGTAATTGGGTTCTGATTGGTTTGTCGTTGAGTTTTGTGAGAATTTGGTGATTGGGTGAGTTCTATGATTTGGTTGTGATTGGTTTGTGATTGAGTTGTGTTTGTGCCTGTTTGTATTGTTGATTTAGTTAAGTTGAGTTGAATTCATTGAATTATTGAGTTGATTTAGTTGTGTTGTCTTTGGGAAGCTTGATTTAGTTGTGTTAATGAGTTGAGTTGATTTAGTTCTCTGATTTAGTTGTTGTGTGTGTTTGGGAAGCTTCTCTGTGATTTAGACCTAGCATAAATTTGATTTCATTCCCTCTTACGAATTCTTTGATTGTTTTTCTGTTCATGACGATTGTTGTTTGGATAATGATAGTTTCTACCATCCTTTGATTCCAGTTGATGGCGATTGTGCACTGGAAGGTTCTATTCGATTGTTGCCTGATTTACTTATTTATTTGTCATCTGTTTTTTCTTAATTTTTTTTAAAAATGTAGCTCTTCGGCATCGCCTACAAGTTATGGGCATCACCAATTATACAAACTTTTTTTTTTTAAAAAAAAACTCTTTTGAATTGCAAGTCTTACAAGGGGATAGCTGGGGGCTCACTTTAGTTCCAGGTGATATACTTGCCATTTGACCTCTAGAATACAATTGGGTCACTGGGTCTTTGAATTGAGAGAATTTCTGCTTTTGTGTATGATGTGGTTTTCCCTGTTACCACCGTTATATTGTCCATACTTTTGACAATGAGAGATTTGTGGTAGGCTTTAGTTTAGGGTAGTCTTTAGCCCAATATTCTGGATGTTAACCTCCATGATCCTTCCTTCCTCAGTAACATGGTTGTTGCATCCTCAGTGTAATGTTTTGTACCTTTGGTCATGCTTTCTTGGAAGAGCTTGCTAGAACTTCGGCAGTTGAAAAATACTTACATTAAATAAATGACAACAATTGGAGCAACAATGTACCTCTTCCAATAATGAAGGACAATAATGAATGATGCTAGGATAGAGGGGAAAACTCAAAACTCAGGCAAGTATTGTAGAGATCATATTTGAATTTCAAGCCTCAAAATAATTTGATCCGCTTCTTTTCTCTTCAAATATCGCCCCTTTTTTTTGTTGATTTGCTGATCTTTCTTTCTTCCTTTTTTTTTGTTGTGTTTTCTTTTTTTTTTTGTACGATCGAGTTTTTTCGAATCTTTTTTTGTGTTGTAGGAAAGAAATGACAATTCAATGAACGACACAAACCCTGACGATGATGACGCGAATTATGAAATAAACAAAAGATAAGTTAATTAATAAATTTATTTGTTTATTTTTAGACTAAATAACTTTGGTCTTTTTCAGACTAAATAACGTTGGTTTTTTTCCCTTGGGTTGTATGCACTTCATTTCTTATCCTGTTAAATCACGTTATATTTGGTTTGTTAAATCACAATATGTGCTATTTGGTTTGATTGTTATTTTTGCAAATCAAGGCCTTTAAATTGTTACTTGCTGCTTTAACGTACAGGATATGAGTGCAAGAAGACATTTATTTCCTTCTCCTTTTGATGATTATTTTTCATGGGTATACATTTAAGTTTGCCATGTGAGGGGTTGTATGCACTTCATTTCATATCCTGTTAAATCACATTGTATTTGGTTTGTTAAATCACAATATTTGTTATTTGGTTTGATTGTTATTTTTGCAAATCAAGGCCTTTAAATTGTTACTTACTAATTTAACAGGATATGAGTACAAGAAGACATTTATTTCCTTCTCCTTTTGATGATTATTTTTCACGGGTATACATTTAATATTGCCATATGAGGGGTTGTATGCACTTTATTTCATATCCTGTTAAATCACATTGTATTTGGTTTGTTAAATCATAGTATATGCTATTTGGTTTGATTGTTATTTTTGCAAATCAAGGCCTTTAAATTGTTATTTGCTGGTTTAACAGGATATGGGTGCAAAAAGACATTTATTTCCTTCTCCTTTTAAATCGCAATTCTTTCTCATAGGCATATTGCCGTTCACTCTTATCTCTAATCTCCCCTAAATTGACCAAAGTTCACCACAAGCAATAGCATCATCAGGATAAAATGGGTTGTATGTTGTATGATTTAACAAGATATTGTTGACTTAGGTTTAACATCATATATATACTCACTAGGGGATAGGTTTAACAACATATTTACTCATTGGTCGGGGAGTGTTTTGATTTCAAAATCAAATTGGTTAACGATTCATTAATTTTAGTCCTCCATCTACCAACGAATACCCCAAGGCCGACACTGCTCCTGCAATCCTTGGCCTAGCCACTTTGATATCATTTACCAATGAATACCTCAAATTCGTTTCATTTTTTATCAGTTCGATAATTCGTTGGTTTTGTTCTTCGATTTGATTTCGTTGGTTTTGTTTTTCACTTTGATTTCGTTGGTTTTGTACTTTTGATCAGTTTGATTTTGTTTTGTTTCAACGTGCTGCCAGCATGATTGAATAATTATGCACAAAATTTTCTATTTTCATTTCTCAGTTTTTTCAGTTTTATTTTTGTTCTATTTAAATCTGAATGCTATGTTATCTGGTTATGTGTTGTTTTAGTAAACCTTTGATATTATTTCAGGTTCTTAATTAAAGATGCACGAATCAACTTGGCCATATCAGCTGCATTTGTAAGTAGCATAGTATTGTAATTATTTATTTATTTATTTATTTATTTATTTTTTTTTTTTTTTTTTGCAGTCTCTTGCTTATGTAGCAGCCTAGACAAAATAATGAAAGCAAAAGAAGAAAAAAGAAAAAAAGGAAGAGTTGTTCAACATCTGATTCATTTTCTTGATACATCAAGCGAGCCTATACTATTATATCGGTGTGGTAAAAGAGTAATGTTGATCATATGATAAAACACTAGATTCTCATTTGATCATATGATAAAATAATAAGAGCGATCAAATCCTAAGAGTCCTACTAAGTGAGATCGGCTACTAAGTCCTCTTCTACCTTGATAAGTACTAGATTCTCATCTAATACATAATGATTAACATTAAGAGAGGTCAAATCCTAATAGTCCTAAATGAGATCGGTTACTAAGAAACTCTTGATACTGAATACAGGGCAGTTGCCACCTAAAACTGAAGCAAACTACATTGTTTCCACTCACTCAAGCAGCTTTAAGGTCACCAGTGCCTTTTCTTCCTACCTTCACCTCGCAAGTACCATGGTCAATATTTTAGCTAGGTTTGGCTCATCCATTCGCTAATTTGTACTTATGATTCGCTAAAATGCTTTTGGGAAAGACTATCTTGCTCATCTAATGAAAAAGTACAACTAAAACCCCTTTTTATAGGAGTTTCCCCTAATTGGAAAAATAACCCGTACACAGAATTTTTCTTTATCCCCTCTAGGCAGTACCTATATCCAAAGGGCAAGCACTTGCACGTGAATATGTGATTAAATCCTTTGAAACTATAATTTGATGAGCATGAGTTTTGAAAACTGTAAGTTATGTTTGTGTGTTGTTTTACCGTTAAAAGGCATTGATTATTTACATGCTTTGTAGAGTGTGAAGCATGTCCTTAATGTGGATGTCCGTGTTCTTTTCAATAGAAAGGAACATAACCAAAAGCTTGCTGAGACTGATTCAAAGGTCAGAGGTAGGGAATCGTAATTTGTATACTTTTTCAGTTATGTTCAGTTTACGTTTGTCTTTCTTCTTTGATTTCATCTTCTACACAACAAATTGCAAATAACATATTAGCCATTTCTAGCTGACGACTTTAATAAATCTCTCTATTATTTTAAGGTGTATATAGATGATTATCTATGTGTTTCCAAACATCGAATCATATGAATTCGATGGTCATAAAAACTATGCAGTAGTGTAATTTTAAAATTGATTTTGGGTGCCTTCGTATTGGTCGGGAATGCTATGGGTTAGTTTTATTTCTGGAAATATGAATGATTGTTTTGTTTGTTGGTTTTGTGATTGTTTTGTTTGTTTTGGTTTTTAATTTTTTTTTCTGTTGAATTCCTCATTGATTCTGTGCCTAGCAGTAGTGTTATAAACCCTATGAACTTTGGTTCCAGTTTCTCTAAAGTCCTTATATGAGACATTGTATAAAGTTATAGAAGATGAGTTTTCCTCAACTTTTATTTCGGTTTAAGAGTTTGGTGGATGAAGTTATTTTTTTCCAGTCGGTTGAGTGAAGCCTTCATCTCTCCTCCGTATTTTTCCTCTACTCTTATTTTTCATCTCTCCTCCTCAATTAAGTTACTTTTATTCCCCCCCCCCCCTCTCTCTTCTGTATTTCTGTTTTGTGCTCTATTTTATTCTTTCTCTTTCTATTCATTTTTTTTTGGTTTTTCCCTACCTTTCATAATCGATCTCACCTAACGAAGTTCATCATTTGTGACAACATAGTTCGATAATTATTTCTCTTCAAATTTAACTCTATCTCAGTCTAAACTATTTACTCAAACGCCAATTTTGTCTCCCTTCGTTGCACTGAATTATGATTATTGCTTTCAAAAATCAATCATGCGGTTGAATTATGTAGTTATGATTCGATGAGTTATGTGGATCGCTATTTGCTTATTGAGTTTATGGTCATTATTAATGTGCAGGGGAGTTCAAGTCGCGTACAATAAAAAATCATCATGGATACGTTAGTATTTTTGGATAGGTACCAATAAATACCATGAAAACCAAAAAAATTAAAAAGGAGGTGATCAATCATGATTGATTTTTAAATTAAAAGTATTTTAATGATGTTGGGTGAAATTTTAATGAAATTTCATTTGTTTATCTCATGTTTGACAGGTTGATAGTCACTTGAATGATGTATATTTGTTCACTATTTAATTGTTTTCGTCTTTTTAATTCGTAATATGATAGGGGAAAAAGAGGGTGAAGCACAAATGGGAAGAAAAATGCAAGTTCAAACGATGGCGCCTTCTCTGGATCATATGGCTCTCCGTGGGCCATTCAAATTGGCGGTAACTTAGATTGATTGTGTTTCTACACTTACATATGCTATTGTTGGTTGTTTTTGTGCCTTACCAAGTGGGTTGTGCTCGGTTGGCAAAATTTGTTAGTATGTTTCTTTTCTTTTCTGTCTGAATGGTTTGAAGTCGTTAATATTTTCTGCCGTGCGGGATGTGTATGGATTTCAGTCATTTTCTCCATATTTAGGTAAGGTCATGTCGATTTTTTCAATATTTGGCCGCTTAGGGGTATAGGTCTCTTAGTTGTAACCTTTATCTTTGGTTGTGTTTTATTAGGATCTACTTGGGGTATACCTCAACTAGATTTGCACAACGACGTTGATATATTATTCAATCTATTGTTTCTTCTGCATCGAGCTCATGTTTATTTCTTAGTATGCTTTGTCATATGTCACTTTGCTACTCATGTAGAAGTTGTGAATCGTCGGAATGCTGATTTCGATCATGCGTATGGAACGATGACCTTTATTCCGCCATCCAATTTTTTCAATACCATTCCCGGTATGTTACTAAAGTGTTATTGTTTGCTTTCCCACTTGCCATCTTCTTAAATTACTGTTAGGATTTCATTGTCGGGCTTGCGATTTGTCCTTTCTCTTGCAGCTAGCATTTCTTCAGCTGTTCAAGTGCTTCGTATTGCAAATATATGTGCACAGATTTGGTACTTATGTTGTCCGCATTTTCTCAGAGTTAAAATGATGTTTTTTGCTGCTGCAGCCTGTTGGAGGCTACTCTGGTGAAGGAATCTCGAATTCTCTGATGCAAACATGGTTGTATTTCTTGGTGATTTTAATTACAGAATTAATGGAGTATCATATGATGAAGCTACGGATTTTATTTCTCAAAGATCATTTAATTGGCTAAAAGAGAGGGATCAACTGCATGCTGAGATGAAGTGAGGAAAAGATCATTTGGTTGTGGTGATGATAGTGTTGTATTTGTAATTGTAGATTTGAGAGAAATTGGAGACTTTGTAATTGGATATAAATATGTCGATTTGTATTTTCCAGGTTTCGTATATTTTTTTATAAAATATCATATATATATATTTTTTTTGTAAACAACTTTAAAATGAGATCATAACGTAAATTTTCTTACAATAAAATTTAGGCAATAAAAACTTATTTATAATTTTTAAATTATTCGTGTAGCACCTTCTTTGTCTTCTCTATTCACAATATGTATGAGAACAACAACAAAGCAACAAAAACGCAGCGACGTCAGTGAGTTCGAACTCAACAATGCGAATTTATTAATTTCAACGATAATTGTGTACTTGGTGTAAGTGTCAGGACTGTCTTAATTGTGAAACTGCTGGTGTACTTAGTGGAAATGTCTGAAACTGCTTATCCGTGCCAATGGCACGGGCAAACCCTAGTATATATATATAATGAGGCATGTGGATTGGACCGAGGTTTTAATTCTATCACTGTATTCATGTTTTAAATTCATTTATGATTTAAAGGATTTATCATGTTGTTGATGTCGTTTGAGAGGTGACATTGTTTGATCAAATGTGATGTAAATTTCCTATTTTAAATTGTTTTAATGAGGAATTTATAATACTGGATTTGAGATGAGAGATGTTTAAGATGACCGATTGCTATACTGTTTTCGGGTGATGACTTCTGAGCATATGTTTTTACCAGATGTAGGCAGATATCCCACCTGGATGAAAGCCCCGATTTGGTAGTAGTGTGCACGGGGGTGCTCCTTACCCTTGGGCATGGTTTGGCCACCATGGTCTCATAAATAGCCTGATGGGGCACACTGGCCTACTGTGAGAGTCCGTAAGTAACGTTTGGGTGTGATGACCCTCGGTTTCAGTCCGTAAACATTGGTTTTGTTTTACAAAGTCATTATTGTCGTGTTTTATAACCTGATTTGATGGGGTGTGCTGACCCTCGGTGAGAATCCGTAAATAGCGGTTATTTTATGATTTCATCATGTTATGGTTTTATGACATGATGTTTACTCGGTTAGATTTTATGGGACTTTATTGAGATCACATGATTTGATTGAGATGTTTCTATCACTGTTATATTGTACAACATGACAATTGACAGAGTTTCAGGCCTTTATTATAGAGATTTGATTTTTACTGTTTTGTTATATGATCAATAGTATATTTTTGGAGCATTCATATATTTATGTTGCATATGTCTTTTACTGAGCTCGGGACAGACTCACCCTGTTAGTTGTTGTTGTCCCTCCCCCTTTCAGGTTGATGCTGCTAGCGAAGATTGATTGAAGACTTTTTCTGCATTTCGTATCATTAGTTGATAGGGCATGTAGTTAGGGTTGTGGTTCGCCCGGTTTGGGCCTGTGATGTATATTACCTCGACGAGATCGAGATGATGGATGTACTTTGGTAGTTTGTTATTTTTTTTGACATGTTGAGATCATGCAGGTACTTGTATTATTTTGGATATGTCCAGTTTTAAGGGAAACTTTGCCGAAATTTCTATTGATTTTGGGCGTTAGTAATATTTTGATTTGATTTGAGGTTTGATTAGTACTTGATGACGTAGTTGAACTTTGGTTGATTGTGCGGATGGACGGACCGGATCCATCCACAGTCGCGAACCGGACCCCAGCCGGGTCGGGGCGTGACACTACATCATCCTAGAGTAGAATACATAGACAATCTTGTTATATGTGGATTATCCCGAGAGGACACGCAAACAAGATGATGAGGGCCAAATGACCAAATCGGAGCAGGGAAGGACCTGACTCGGCTCGACGTCCCTACCCGGCTCGGCCACCCGGCCCGACTAGGGTAATGGGGGTATTATGGTACTTCTGTACCGCCTCCGATTGCCTATAAATCGCCCCCTGCCCCCCTACCCCTGAGGTACGCATCCTGATCTTCTCTTCCTCTTTTTCCCGAGTAGAACGCTGCCTCCTCTCTGCCCCTGCCCGGCCCGGCCCTACTCGGCTCTCCGGTATTCCGGAGCCCCGATCTTCCTCTCCAGTTGTTGACTTGAGTATCGGAGCGGTTTGCCCGGGCTCACACCTCGGGGTACCCTTTAACGGGATTGTTCTTCTATTTCAGGTTTTCCTGGGCGAACCAGAGTTACCAACCGAATATTCACTACTCCCCCGAATCAACCGGAGCCGCTGTTGCCCGACTGACATCGGGACTTAGATTTATACCTTTAGGAGGTTCTTGGTCTAAATCGGACCCAAGATTTTCCAGACGTAACAAATCTCATGTAAACAAAACATGATAAATGATTTAATTAAGTCGAATACATGAACAGTCCTAAAAGATGTAACCAAAGGTCAGAAGAATCGGTTCTTATTTAAAGGTAGAACAAAACAGATTCGGCCCTTGCGATCCCAGGAGCAGAGTAAAAGAATCAGTTCTTCTATGCAGGCAGAATGGGGAATTCATCAAACGACAATGGGAAGGCCGTTTACGGACCTGCACAAGTAACAAACAGAAAACAAACAAGAACATAGCTAAATCCAGCGTATAACGTTGTGCCCTTAAGAACCTTTATATAGCGTAGGTTCTCCCAAGGTAGGATAGCTCTCTGTCTAGCAGCTGCACAAGTACTACAAGATACGAGAACATGACTGGGTAGAGATCTTTCTCTTTCTCGAAGTGCCGATGACGGCAAGACAAGAACAGCAGCAGTAGGAGGTAGGAATCGATTCTTCTGGTCTTGATTTGCAATCTTCGGCATGTTTGTCCATCTTCTTCTATTGTTGTGTCGAAGGAACCTCTGAATCTGCTGGATCAGCTTGTCTGCTCGTGATTCCTCCTCCTCCTGCGTATAGTATCAGCTCTTATTTTCTCCATGTGTGTACCGACATAGAAGAATAGACCAATGGGTCTTTGTATATTCTTCTTCATGAAGCCTTACAACATAGCTACTGCCTATGGAGTTCTCCCACATTTAACCATTACAACTATCACATTTAGTGTTATTCAAAACACTAATTAATCAATATTTTTAATTAATTAATTAACACTAATTAATTAATTATGCA
>JAOWBR010189898.1:0-19080 GCA_028571145.1 Dionaea muscipula | reverse complement strand
CCACCACCACCTCCGGCAGCCACCACACCACCAAATCATCCACAAAATCGAACTCACATCCAAATCAACCACAAAATCATGAAATCTAGGTAAACAAAAGGTCGATCGGAGCTTACCCACATCGTTGGTCGTCGATGGTGGTGTTGATTTCCGATTCGGTGCTCGTCGGTGGTGGTGGCAGAGGGAATCGAAGGGGAAGAGGAAGAGGATGGTGGTGGTCGTCTGTGATGGTGGTGGTGGTCGATGGTGGCCTTCAGTGGTGGTGGCGGCTTCGATCATGGTGGTGGTCGGTTGTGGCAGCCGAAAATCGACGAGGAGAAGAAGGAAGATCGGGAATCGGCAAGGAGGAAGACGAAGGGGTTTTTGTGATTTTCAATGTAATAATGGCCGAACGATAGTATACTACTGTTCGATCCCTTTTTTGGCATCCGAAGGGACTTACGGTAGTATACTACCGTTTTTATTCAAGTCTTACGGTAATATAGTCCCATAAGATTAAAATTGTCCAAAAAAAAATGGTCAGGTGTGCCCGCAGCAGGGGTGTGCCAAAAGAAATGAGGTAAATGGGGAAACATATCCAATCAGACTAATCCGTGTTTAATAAATCAAAAGATATAAATTCGTGGGCGGGAAGAATGAAGTCCAAGTTTGATTTTGTTGCAGATCTGGAAGTGGAAGTGGTAGATAAACAAGAAAGTTTGAGGAGGACGACGGGCCGATGGAAAGCGGCGAAAGCAAGACAATTTTCGAATCATTAAATCTGAAACCCCAACTCTTCATCAATGAAGTCCTCAATTCAGTGGACGATTTGGTCGATGGGGCTTTTGATTTCTTTCACCGGTAAAAATCTCTCTCCCGCCCCCATCCGCTCTCTTGTTCTCGTTCAGATGCTCTCCCTCCTTTCTCATTCCTGACTTGCTTCTTATTCTTGCTCATGGATTGTGTATCCAGAGAGGCATTGCAGCTTTTGCAGACCGATAACACCGATAGATCCGCGGATCTCAAAAAGGTGATAGTCAATTTTAAGAAAGCTGTATGACAAATACTAAGCAAAATGATTATATTTTTGCCCATGTCATGTATGGATTCCTTTCTATCATCTTCGGCCAATCTTGAAATTTATACAACTCTTTTGGGTCAAGGAATCCAAAGCTCAAGCACACTCACTCACGCGGATGATGCCCTTTTGGGCATTGAGTGTGGGACTATGGATCAATGCTGTTCTTACTATATGCTTAATAAATGAGGGTAAAAGGATTTGAATTGTCACCTCTTGTCACACCACTTGCTTTGAAATCATATCGGGGAATTCTCTTGCACCATAAAGCTCAAACTTGTTGTAGCAGACCAATAATAGTGAGATACAATAATTATAGTAAATAATCGAGTAAGAATTGTTTGTATATTTTGGCATTTGAGCGATGGCTTCTGCAAATGGGATATTAACTTCTAGCTTTTTGAAGATATAAAAAAACTTCTTATACTGTGCATCCAGGAGTGTTTTCTGAGCGGCCTGTGGAAAAGGTAAGGAGCTCTTTACCTTTTTCTTGTTTGATCCTACTCACCGACTATGTTTCATCAGCAACAACAGTCGCCCTTATGGTAGGTTTGGATAGGGACTGGTCCTTCTCTTTTGTTGTGGTGGTGGGCGACCATTTTTCCTCCGAATTAGACGAGGATTCCTGCTTTATTCTTTTTCTACTGTGGGCGAGCCCTTTTGTAACCGTGTGTTTCCAGCTAAAGTTGGCTCTCCTTGACTATCCACTTTTTTTTCCACTCCTTAAGGTGATCGTGCTGACCTTCCTAGAATTCTTTTATGTGGTGCTCGTAAGAGTTCCTTGGGCACGATTACTTAACATGTTGGTGATTTGGCCCAATTGTGTATAAAGTTTTTTATGGTGGCTTCCTAGTTCTGGAACTGGGTGTTCACTGTAGAGATAAATTGAGTTATAACTCTTTCGAGATTAATTTCTGTTGTTGGGGTTGTGGTGATGTTGGTTAATATGATTGGTGATGAGGTGGATGGTATGATTGATGAGATTGTAATATTTGTTGATGACATGGGCGAATGGGCAGTTGATTCATTGTGGGTGCATTGGTGGCCTCGTCTAGCCATAATGTGGGTGAGGTGATTGTTGATGAGGGGGGCCATATCGATATACTGATTTTTCTATGAAAATTTTGGATGGATCCTCCATCCCTAGATGGATCCTCCATCCCAGATTGTAAGTAGCGGCATATGGATCTTGCTCATGCTGCCTCACAAAGTTGACAGATTTCTCAGAATTGTACACGGGTTCAGCATATTGGATTTTCCCCATCGCTAGGCATTGAGTGCCCGATGATTGTTTCTACAGTTGTTGCAAGACAAGTTGACAACAACTACACCAAAATTAGGCAAGTTTGTATTCAAGTGGTGAAGTTGAGCTGTTAAAATCGTAATGCTATCCAACTCAACAATACTCGAGACTCTCGCCGCAAAGACAAAGGGTGAGGACTATCGATCTGAGGCATACTGATAGCTGTTTGGTGTCATATCCTCCAGTAAGACCCGCCCTTCCTCTGTACTCTTTCTCATTAACACCCGAGGTATCCTTGACCATAGTTCGAGTACCATGGTACGCCTTCTGCTTCGCGATCTGCTAATATAATATTTGGCATGGATTCTTCTTCGGTGACTATATCTCCTCCTTCTAAGGATCGTAGTCCTATTGCAATCCAGGGTTCTCCTTATATTGTTGTACTCCTTCTGTTGGTGTACTTCATTCTGCCTATTCGCTGCTTATGTTTCTGCTTCTCCACGACATTGAATTATTGACTATGGCGTTTCCAATCATATGACTGGGCCCTGAGGTATGTTGATTGATTATTCTCCTAGTTCCACTTATCCTGATTCCCGGGTAGCACATGGCTCCTTTATATCGGTCAAAGGGACAGGGATTGCTCTTATTACCCCCACTTTGACTTTATCATCAGTCTTATATTACTTGATCTCCCTTTTAATTTGTAAATTGTCAGCTCCCTCAGCCGAACTCACCATTTTTGTGTTGTCTTCTGTGGTGATTCTTGTGAGTTTCAGGATCTTTTCTAGTTGGGTCGTTGCATGTTACGTTGACTCTACACGCTGGAGGAAGAGTCACCCACCCTTGCTTGCCGAGCATCTTCATCACTGCATACCAGCTTATTTGTCGTTTAGGTCATTCGACGCTTTCTAGTCTCAAGCGTCTCTGTTTTGAGGTCTAAGTTTTGTCTGACTTGTTTTGTGAGTCGTCAGTTTGCCAAATATCATCGTGTCCCACATATGTCTAGAGTTCATAAACGAGCTTCAGCTCCATTTCAGTTAGTTCATTCTGATATTTGGGGACTTTGTCCAGTTGCGTCCAAATCTGGTTTTCGGTATTTCGTCTCTTTTGTAGATGATTAATCAAGGATGTCATGAATTTATTTAATGAAAGATCGTTCTGAGCTATTCTCTCTTTTTACTGCTTTCTATAATGAGATTCACACACTGTTTTCCATGCTTATTTGTACCTTTTGGAGTGTTAATACCCGAAAGTATTTCTCTTCTCATTTTACTTCCTTTATGACTAACCATGAGGTTATTCCCGAGTCGTCTTGTCTGGATACACCACCCCAAAATGGGGTTATCGAGCACAAGAATCGTCATTCACTAGAAGTTACAAATGCTCTTATGTTTCAGATACGAGTGTCTAAGATGTTTTGGGGTGAGGCCGTCTTAACCGTCACATATTTGATTAATCGTATGCCCTCCTCTCTCCTTCAGGGGAGATTCCTCATTCTGTTATCTACCCTGATACCTCTCTTCATCCCCTTCTGTTTCGTGTCTTTGGGTGTACTTGTTATATTCGTGATATTCGTTCTCATTACACTAAATTTGATCCCAAGTCTTTGCGATGTATCTTTCTTGAGTATTGTCGTACACAAAAGGGGTATTGGTGTTATTCTCCTGAGTTGAGACAATTTTGTGTCTCTACCGATGTCGTGTTTGATGAGCCCACCTCATTCTCCATCCTTTTCTCCTCTTCTCCGCCTCCCTCTATTGATGAGAATCCAGTTTATGAGCTAGTGTACCGTTCTGATCCTCCTACGTCTACTGCCCATCCTCCACCACCTCTTCAGGTCTATGTCTGTGGTCCTCAGTCAGTGATCTTATATGCTTCACCTCTTGTTGTGGGTGATTCTCCTACCGTAGCTGCTTCTGAGCCAGCCCCTATCATTGGCTTTTGTCTTGCCTCTTCTGATTTGGATGTCCTCATTGCCCTGCTAAAGGGTCAACGTCGTCGTTGTGCTACTTATCCTTTATCTGCACATATATCCTATACTCGTACCTCTTCTTCCTTGTATGCTTTTATCTTTCGTTTGGATTCTCTTTTTGTTCCTCGGCCCTTGTCAGACGCATTCTCTTCTCCTGGTACATAGGCCATGCTTGAGAAACTACATGCTTTGGAGGCTATTCATAGTGGGATCTTGTACCTTTTCTTGTAGGAAAGAAGGCTATCGGCTGCAAATGGGTCTATGTTGTGAAGGTGAATTCTGATGGCTTTGTTGCTTGGCTTAAGGCTCGTTTGGTTGCTAAAGGCTATGCCCAAATCTATCGGGTTGACTACACAGAAACCTTTTCTTCAGTTGCCAAGATGATCTCTGTCCATCTTTTGATTTCTCTTGCTACTTCCTTGGGGTAACTTTTGTTTCGGCTTGATGTGAAGAATGCATTTCTTCATGGAGAGCAACCTCCCAGCTTTGTTGCTCGGTTGAGTCGACTCATGTGTGCCGGTTGAGAAAGTCTTAGTATGTTTTAAAATAATCTCCCAGAGCATGGTTCGGAAGGTTTAGTTCTGTGGTGATGGAGCTTGATATGCAAAACACTAGTATTGAATGCATCTTTTTAGTTGTCTATGTGGATGATATTATTATTATTATTGGGAGTGATAGTATAAGAATTACTAATTGAAGTATTTCTTGGGCATCGAGGTTGCTCGGTGCAAGTGCGAGATCTTTTTATTTCAGCGCAAGTATACACTTGACCTTCTACAGGACATGAGTATGATTGGTGCCAAGCCGAGTGATACTCCTATGCTTCCTGGAGTAAAACTCGTCCATGGAGAAGGTGACTCGTATCAGGATCCTGATCGATATAAGAGATTGGTGGGCAAGCTAAATTATTTTTCTATCACTCGATTGAATATTGCTTTCTCGGTGAGTCAGTTTATGTCGGATTTTCGAATTTCTCATTGGGAAACTGCAGGCCATATCCTTAGTGAAATTAAAAGGCATCCGAGTCAGGACACCGATGCATAGAGAGATTCTCTGATGCAGATTGAACAAGTTCACCATCGGATTGGAAATCCACTACCGGGCCCCGACTATTGTGTGTTGGTGGAATTCTTATTTCCTGGAAGAGCAAGAAGCAACTCGTCATCGCTAGATCGAGTGCTGAGTCTGAGTATACGACCCTTGTCCATGTTACTAGTGAGACCTTCGCCAATTGCTTGATGAGTTGAGGTATCCAGCTTCACGACCTACTTAACTTTGGTGCAACAATCAGCCGGCCATACACATCGCATTCAATCCAGTATTTCATGAACGCACCAAACATATCGAAGTAGATTATCGCTTTGTGAGAGAGAAGTTATAGGATGAGAATATTGTGTTGAATCATGTGAAGATTGGGGACCAACTTGGTGATATTCTTACCAAATAACATAATGGGAAATTGGGTTTAGTTTATTTGTAATAAGTTGAGCATGATTAATATCTATGCTCCGCCTTAAGGGGGAGTGTTGTGAGTTTTGATAGTTTGAGTTTTTGGTAGTTGTGAGTGGCCCATTGACTAAGTATATATTTGTAAGGACGTCTTTTTTGTTTGTGTGAAATACAATGACCTAATTCCATGAAGTACATCAGGTCATAATATCAGTTTTGTGCTTCTTGAGGTGATTCCTACCTCACCCTACTCTAGGGTTTTGTGAAAACCCCTAATGTTCCAAAAGGAGATGATCATAGAGTATCAGGGAGGTGAGTCCCCCCTTTACCCCTAGGGCTGGTTCTTGCAAGCCTATTATCTTCAGCAATCTGCTTATCCATTTTGTTCCTCTTCCTTGTTACCATCTGTAAACCATCTACATCCTAGTGAACATGCTCTGGAGACGCATTTGATCCTGCACCTATCGTTCTCCTCTGCACACTACTACCTTTGCTTCTGGAACTGCCTGGTCCTTTATATCTGGGGGCCCTGAGATAATCCCCTGGTAGCTCTTGAGAATTAACACTGGTTCTAAGCACCTCCATAGATTGATCTCTTGCCTCCATCCCAGTCTTTCCCATGCTTAAGTTTTGACCTTTTATTGTCTGTGGGCTATCCAAAGGAGCAGGAGCTTGAACTACATCAGATGAATTATTCCCCTGATTAACATTTTTCTTCTTCTCTCCACATCTCCACTCATTTGTAGGAACTGCTGGTTGGGCGTGAGCAGGCTTGACATTGATCTGAGGAGGACCAGGCTTCCTTCTTCGACAGTGAGCATTGGAGTGCCCTACCATAAAACAGCTAGTGCAATAAAAGGGTTAGTTTTCATAGATCACCTGCTGGACATGAAACTTGTTTTCTGTCAATTTGATTCTGATAGAGTGCTTCGGTTCATGTGCTAAATTATCTCCATTAAGAGCCTAGCATAGGATCACACCCTTTGAGTGAGCCAGTTTATCTGTCATAATAGTCTACCCAATTCTGGCCCCAATCAGTTCAAGACATTCTTTTCTCATCATCTGCAGTGGAAGATTTTATAGTTTGACCCATATAGGCATATAGAACTCATGCCCTCCCTTCCAAAGTCAAAGAAGGGGACATTCTTTGGATCATAAGTACTTTGCCACCTACCACATAAGGGCGACTCTATTGGATCTGTAAGAGACTGTCTTCATCATGAAACTTCAAAATAAGCCAACCATTGTTATATAGCTGGAACTCAGCGGGTGTATTCCAGCCATCCACCAGCACCTTCATTGCCTCCCTTCCACGATATTTGCCGAAGATGTGTCCCACAATATTTCTGGATCATCAAAGATGCAATTGTTTTCCATTCCAAATAGGTCTAGGAATCCCTCATTTTCATTCCACTCAATGTTCCTCAATTCATAGTCATCAATCGGTTTCCTATTATCAACAAATAATTGAGTCCATTGTCTTTTATGTGGAATTTGTTCCCGTGATGCTATCTGATGACCTCTCTTCTCTTTGAGCCTCTGCATCTCCATTCAACTCATTCTGGGCAGTCTGATTTGGCAACAATGTCACTTCATTCACAACCTGCTCATAAGGAAGAACTCTATGGGCCTCTGCCCCTTCACTTATATTATCCTCAACACCATCCACCGCAGTAGGCATGTTGGAAGCATTCATCAGTCAGTCAGAGATAGTGGGGATACATATCCAAGGGCTTCATCCAGGCCTCACTGAATTCGCCAGGATATTCACAACCATCCCATCCAAATCCAGCTCCAGAAGGAGCTCATCTGCAATTTCCCATTCAAATTTAGCCTATTTTGGGTTTCGGTCAAGATTAGGGTTCAAACCCCTCACTCTCAATTGTTCCTTAGCATCCAGTAAATGTGTCTGTCCCATGTTTCAGTTAATGGCATGATCTTTGGCTATTAGTTCTTGTAATTCCTTCTTGTTTGACGCTTTGTTAGTTGACTTCCACTCGTCAACATTGTTTAGGGGTCAACTTCCACTCGCGAGTTTCCTCTAAATATTCCTCCATCAACAATTCCTTTGATGAAATTTTACTTTGGGTCGTGGCAAGGTTGCTCCTTGACCGAATACCCCGACCCCGAGCCACCACCACGAGGGGGGGGGGGGCTTCCTTTTAATTTATGGGGCTTCCTTCATTTCTTCTTTTTCCTCTTAACAATGGTGGATTGCAGTATTTTGGTGTTTGGACTAGTAGGTTTTAGTCAGGTATTTAGAGATCCAAAATCACCAAGGAAAGGAGGACGAGGTCGAACAACCATGGGTGCACAATGCCATTGCCACCAAATTGCAAGGTGTGTGTGTGTGTGTGGATCTCTAAACTTTTTAATTCACCTGGTGAGTGGTGATTATACTTTGGCCTAATCTTTTCTTCAAGTATTAGATGGTCATTGATCATAGCCAAATCACTTCTTTGATTCTTAACTTCCTGATTTTGATTCTTAGCAGAATCACTTTTTTATTTAAATAACATAGCCGGCTTTCTTCTCCTGGAGCATCCGAACTCAGCCCTTGTTTATCTCTTGATTTTTGCCTTCTTTATGAAGACATTATCCCTATGCATATACTCTAACGGATACATGTGGACGACCCCACCTAGTAGGATTTGGTCGTGATGATGATGATGATGGCTACTTTTGTTATAGTTGTATTTTTCTGCTTTTATTCTAGTTGGATCACTGTTTCCTTGCGAGCCCATAGGGAAAATCCTTGCGAGCTTGTAGAATCTTTTGGAACTGAACCTCTTGGATTTGGTCCTAGTTAAGTAGCCAGGGTCATTTTTCCTTCCTCTGCCACAAATGGCTCCTTTGCAAGTGCTAGAGTGTTTCCTGTTCATCTCTAAATTATAGTTCAAGCTACTTCTTTTCTCTTTCTGCCCTCCTTTTAAAGCTATCCTAAAGAAATTAGGGCAAAACTACATATCTATTCTACCCAGTCTATGTGTATATATGTTAAATAGATGGTCTTCCAGGTCACCCTTTATGAATTTTGAAGACAGGAGAAAGAAAATCTTTTTTCATGATTGTCAAGGTACATACACACACATATATATATATTTGGGTCTTCAACCACAGGTTTGAGCTTCTAGTAGAGTTGGGTTTCTGAACATACTACAAGAGTAGGTGCGATTATAGGTCACGAGTTTGAATTATGCCTCCCATATTAGGCACTTGGTGAGAGGATAACCAGTGTACAATTCACATTTCAAGCCGAAATGACATTCACGTTAGGAAGTGTGTTAAGATATAAATATAATTATGGGTCTTTTATTCTATGTTTGAGCTTTTGGTAGAGTTTGTTTCTTCAACAATCATTGTATTTTTCCTTTTTAGACAAGATTGTTCGTGTGTGTGGCTTTTTATCTCTGCTGCGTTTATCTCCTTGAGAAGTTTATGAGGAAAACCAAATGCAACTCAAGCCTTCTCATACTCGTGGATGAGTGACATAAATTTGTCCATGCAATCCTGCTCTTTTTGGGGCATATACTTTCTCATGTCTCGTTATGATAGGCCAGGAGATTTTTTATAGTTTCTTTCAATCTTTCTGTTGGCCTTCCTCCATCCCAGACCCTTTCAAGTGAATGCTTTCTCCTTCCGCATTGTAAAAAGGCTTGTATCATTTACAATCAATGATATTGCATTATTGTGCATTGTAGAGTACTTATCACGTGCATCACATGATTCAAGCTGCTTTTGACAAAAGGCTTGGAATGTGGGAGAAATACTGCCTTTGTCATTGTTTTGCTGTCCCTAGCGACTTCTCCTCATCTGATCCGGTAAGCTCTCAGCTTAAAAGAAGTGGGACGTGATTGTGCATTTATCTCCTGTGGACTATGTTGACTGTTATCCTGCAGTTGCATAATCAAACTTTTAGTTCTTTTATTTGATGTCATAGCTCCCTAATTGTTGCTTGTTGCTCATTAATTTTTTTTTTTTTTTTTTGCTTTTTTTCTAAAATAAGAGCGTTTCTGGAAAGAATGAGGTCATTCTTACACATTTCAATCTTTTTGTATTTCATTCGTTCAATATGGTTGCATCATAACACTAAAGACCATTGATCTTCATACTCCTTTTAAGAATCTGATAAGCTAAAGACAATTTCCTGTTAACTTTATGTGGAATGAATCTAGAGATATTTTAGGAGAACCGACAGCTACAATGGAGTGCTGTATAGGCATACCTTAAGTTCTGATGTTTTTGAGAGTTCAGAAACCCTTCTAAGTAATTCAGTGTAATATGAAATTTGTAGTATTTACTATTTTGAATTGAGCTGAAAGAGAGGTTGCATAGTTGAGGAACTTATGCGTAGCGCTAGTTCTAATGCAAGTACAGCTTAAAACTAAAGCAGTTTGTAGAAGCAAAGCCATTGCTGCTTGTGTTTAGCTTATGAGATGCTTAGCTGTTGAAACCTTCAAACAGTATGCAGGTGATGATTGGTTTCTTGTGTTATTAATTTTTTGAAGTATGGTTTAGCAGAATGAACTGATCAATGACTTTCCAGTGGAAGATGTTCTTGACGATGAGGTTCTCGATGTGCAGCTTGATTCACTGAGGAATAAGCTTGCTGAGGTAAGCTGAAATTCTGCAGCCGATCAATACGCAGTGGAATGAGCATACATTTCTAACTCTTAACATCCAAATTTTCTTTGATAAAAAACAAGGCTGCAATGGAGTCTGATGAGCTGAACCTACAGATGAAAATATTAGAGAGACAGTCTTCTTTGAGCGACTGTTTGACTTCCCCTATGAATGAAGTGTTACATCTCTATGGTGAAAATCATGTTGACGACATGTTCCAAGGTAACAGATGGTTCAAATGAGCTTCTTAAACCTTGCAAGGACAGCCTGCACAGTATGTATTTACTTTTTTCGTTTGAGCAACACCTGTTATGTGGAATGTGAGCCATGTGATTTTCACGAGGTAACAATACTGAGTTACTCACATAGCATGTGTGGACAGGGTCCAGGATCTTGGTTTGCTTGCTTCTCTTAATCTTTTCTACTAATTTTAAGTTCATGACTGCTGGAGGACAGTTTTCTAGGCTTGGATGCATGTATGTGCATTGGAGTGATATTCTTGTTTCTTAAATTGGTCTCTGTACTCTACCTATTGCAACATGTTGGCAGAGCCTTGTTTCATTTGCATACACTTGATGACATACCTTGCCCCATTCTCCTATATATAGAGAATCTGAAGCCCAATTCTGTTTATTCTTCCTGCTTCCTACTTCCTAGGGAGGGGTTATAGGACTTATCACTCATGGAATACAAAGCAGTTACATCAAGGCAGATCCAGGATAGGACAGATTAAAATGAAAATGAGAAACATAAGAGGAAATTTCCGAAGGGAGTAAGAACTATAGAAAGAGAAAAGACGTGAGAAACAGACAGTAGCCATGAATAGATCTCTCTCAATATACAATATCAATACCCTATAAGAACCGTCACCTTGTAGATTGATTGTAATATTAGGAAAGAATATTGTTGAAGAAAGAATATTATTGCAGAGTTGTGTAGTTTAATTAAGAGATAGACCTTTTATCTAGATAAGATGCATAAGTCGTAGGGTCGCATCTAATTGAAAAGGTATGAGGAAAATGTGTGAATCTTGAAGAAGAGGCAATCATTTGAATAAAATATTGGTATTTGATATCTTGGTGCAAATCCCAAATTTCCTGATTTAATTGGTGCAATAGAAATAACAAGTTTATAGATCTCGTATATCTTCATATATTTTGTATTTGTATTTGAAGTTTACAAATCCTGAATTTCCTGAATTTTGAACTTATAAGTTTATTGATGGTTCCCTCTCTTCCTTTCCTTCCTCTTTGCATTGTCGTCATTGTTTACATTTTCCGTTCATGTGTTATTATATTTATTATTATTATAATATATAAAGTTATTTTTGCTTTATCCTAATATTTCTGATTAGTTTAGAGCAGTGCGTGTTAAGAAACCGACAACCAGCACATTATATTTGTTGGATTTCACGTGCACGTGTCCTTTTAAACATGTGCGACTGACCCCATCTAGTGGGAATAAGTCATGATGATGATGAATATTCTCTTGTGATTTTTCTATATAATGAAAGAGGAAGGAAAGGAAGAGAGGGAAGCCAACAATAAAACGTGTGTTAGGTGACATGAGGTCAATGATATTCCCTTTCTTCTTCTTTCTTCTTCATCTATACTTCGTCGTCCTCCTCTTTCGTACTTCTTTTTTAGGAAAACCTCACCTTTGATTTCTATCCCATCTCGGTTGGTTATTTCTCGGTTAATAGGCCGCCTAATATTGAGTAGTCTCTCGGTTTTTTGTTTGTTAAAGGTTCCTCTCATAAGAAGCCTTTCTTGGTATCAAGGGCGTCGACATCTTCTTTAGATTTGTCGTCAGCCTCCCGGATATTGGTTCATTAGAGGTTCCTCTCGTGGAAGCCTCTCTCGATATCGACGACTTTGTTGCCAGTTTCTCAGATTTTGGTTTATTGAAGATTCTTTCGGGTTTTGGTTTATTGAAGACTCCTTTTTCAGATTTCGGATTTCGGATTCAGATTTCTGATCTCGAAATTCGGATCTCGGATTGCGTATATCTTGACTAAGGTGCTTCATAGGTTACGACATCAGTATTTCATTCACAAATTGATGTTATTTGATTCTTCGGCCTCAATTTGAGAGGAGGTGCTAAAGATTGGTATTTGATATCTTGGTGTAGATCCTGAATTTCCTGAATTAGTTGAATAAAATTGATGCAATAGAAATAACAAGTTTACAGATTTCGTATATCTTCATATATTTTGTATTTGAATGTTGTACTGTGAATATTATCTTGTAATTTTTTTATATAATGAAAGGAGGAAGGAAAAAATGGGGGATAAACAATGACACCCTCCATGTCATTGCTTATCCAACCCATTTTGGATAAGGGTAGTTGTGGCGGCGGCGACGGTAGGTGGTGGGCGACGGTTGTTTACCGCCGTTGACCGGCGGTCACCGGCCGTTGACCAACCGGTGGCCGATCATTAGATTCCAATCAGCTTTCGGCGACTGGTCGCCGATCAATGTCAGTTGTCAGCGGTAAAAAAAATTTATCCGACGATTTTATCTGCAAAACAAACAAGTTTTCCAAAACAACACATGGAATAATTGATCCAATCCACTATTCCATCATTCCTATCCCTCTTTTTATCTTCCATCATTCATTATCTCCATTTTTTAAGTCCGCGCACACCCCCTCCTTGGGGGGGGGGGGGCGCCGTACCATTCTGCCCTTTATTTTTTTTTTTTCGTTTTTTTTGAATTAAACGGCCGTATGCAACCGTTTAAGTTCACCATAAACGGCCGTATACAACCATTCAATCTTTTTTTTATTTTTTACAAAAAAGTACAATACGACCGTATACAACCGTTTATGGTGAACTTAAATGGCTGTATACGGCGGTTATGATCTTTTTTTTTAATTTTTACAAAAAAATATAATACGTCCGTACACAACCGTTTAGTTATGATATAAACGGCCGTATACTGCCGTTTAAGCATCTTTTATTTTAAAAAAAACTCTAATACAACAGTAAATCCAATTCATATTTACATTAACACACCCATATACATTGAAAATGAATGCTAATTACGAGCATCAAATAGTGCATTCCGCAAGCGTAAATCTAAATCATATTTTTTTATCCATCCTTTTGACCCTAACGATACGTGTTCATACCAATGTGGCCATATTGGGGGGACTGAGTAATTAGGGTACATAAATATCTGGACAAAGTGACAATTGTTAACCCAAGCAATCGCTACGTCGTCTTTCATCCGGAACCGGCTAGAATAGCAGTGAAAGGTATGTATAAGATGTTCTATGATTTGGGGTGAAACAATGCAGAACGACATTGTAATTCGATGCAATTGACAATCTCATAGTTATCATGTCCATCCATTTTTGTGGTGGTGCGGGAGAGGTATTACAATCCAGGTGTGCTAGTGTTTCTTCTGTTACAGCACGGTCCACACGCCACATTGTTGTATACAAAATACGATTATTATTTATCCATCTGATTAAATCCATTCGCACGTGATACCAATCGGTCTCATAGTCCAAGACATGCGTGGCTACTGCTCGAAACCCACAATTGTCATTAGTTTGGACGTCCACAATGCGGTTGATGTTATGCTGATAAACAGCGGGCAACAGTGACCTGAATACATGTCACACCCCACCTCGGGTGGACCGGCGTACGACCCGTGGACCCCTTCTACGGACCGCACAAGCCTAAACCCAAATCAACCACGATAATTACAGCGAAAACATAAAGACTAACATGAGGATACATCAACATATTCTACTCAAATCCTACATCACATCAACAATAATAAACAGGATAAAACCAGCGGAAGCTAAAAGATTAAAAGAATTACACTACTTATACATTAATCCCAAATAAAACTCAAAATGTAAACTAAAGGACGCCTTCAACCCAAGGTACATCCTAAGAGGCCGTAGTCCGTCTCCCCGCCGTATCCTCCAAGCCAAAGATTACTAACCTGCAAAACCGTTCAATTGGGGGTGTACACAAGGTTAATAGAATATCAAGATCATGCTAACGACAATAAACGATGTAGAGTTCCATGAGGGCGTGGGAGGGGTCCAAGTCAAACGTAAGATATCTACCCTAGCACCTTAACCCGCGGCGCGTAGGTGTTAGGGAAACAACAGGAAGGGACCACCCACCACTGGTATCGGTTACAACTCACAGAATAAATAGAAGAAACCGTATGACAGCATAAGATGCGAGGACAAGAGATAAATAAATACTAGCTGTCATGTAAACATAAGACTAGCAAGTCAACACAAACAGGAGGAGACATGATATGAGAATAAAATATAACAATGATAAATAGGAAACAAGTCCGAGACACACTCTCACATCATGAATCCTCAAACCACATGTGCGTCTCGTGTTACTGCACACCATCTCCCAAAAATCCAGTACGTCTCACTGCGTACTAAAAATAACCTCTCGGTAGTACCCGTAGTCTACCACATACAAATAACCAAGGCAACACACTAAGTCTTCCACAAATACCAATGGTAGCACCCGTAGTCTACCACAAAGAAACTCACAGAAAACAGAACGGTAGCATCCGCAATCTACCACAAAGAAACTCATTGGTAGCACCCGCAGTCTGCCACATTGCCAGCTCAAACGTGAAACATAGGATATTCCGCCTAACCATGGGTGTAAACCAGTATGGCGACCGAGAATAGCTCCCCATGGTAGGCTCCGTCCAGGTCGTGCGCAAGACCTAAGGACGTTGCGACACACAGTAACCCGTGTGGCCGAAGTCGACCCCCGAAGGAGACATATCCCTCGGGCTTAAATGAATCATAACCTCATCCACCTCATCACTACTCATATGATACCTCTAAGTCCACTTTCAAAGAGAAGAACAAGGAAGGCCTAACATATCATAACCACTCATCATGGATAAACATCATCATTAAAAGAAAGAACTGGCCAACTTTAAACACAACTCAACTCATAAAGAAAGCATGCGAGTGGACAACAAACAATAATATGACTAAGCAGAGCATGAACTGCAAAGGAGAGAGGTATCAAGAAAGGTCTATGAAAGAACGACAATGCATGAAAAGATGGAGGGGGAAGGTAGAGAAAGATTGTGTACACCCCTCACCCGAAGTCCAGCTAAAGTCAATCATGATCAAAGATCAACTACCACTCCCCGTAGATGGTCACGTCACCACCTACGAGTCAACTAACGGAGAAAACTCACAAAACAACTCATGCATGTCAAACAAGCAAAAACAGAGCGCTACGATGTCAAACTACGCCTAAGAATGCTTCTAAGATCATCTTAGACCAAAAGGAAATAATCCTAAACTCCATGGAGAAGTTCACTACGAACAGGGCAAACCAGTCGACCGGTCGTGCTCCGCAGAGTGGACAGAGAGGTCCTCAAACAACAGGTCGACCGTTCCTCCTCTCATCCGGTCGACCGGATGCCCCTCCTGCAGGACACAAAGAAAATAGACAGAGAGGCATCAAAATGTCCGGTCGACCGTTTCCCATCCATCCGGTCGACCGGAATGGCCTGACGCAGAAATGCGATTTCTGCATCTCGTAGAATCGGCAAGACATTACCAAAGCTAAAACCATGACTTCCAGGCCATTCCAACATCCAAAACACATCAAAACATGCCCAAACAACTCACTATCATGCATCCTAACCTGCCTCATCAATCAAGACATCAAAAGGGCACAAAACGACGAAGCGGCAAATCCCGAAAATAAGAAAACGGTGATGTATCAATTTGGATTCATTCTAACCATCAAAATCGACATTAACCCGACTATCTAGCATCATCATCACTCTCATCACAAGTCTAATTTCATGCCAATCATCCATTCAATGCAAAGAGAGAGAAAAGGGGGAAAAATCGAATTACCAAATTAGAAGATGATGATCCGATGAACGCCCCTCCGTGTTCCAAGCCAAGCCGCGCGCCTCCTTGCTCCTAAATTGATGCTGTTGCGGCTGCCAATAGAGGGAGAGGGAAGCGATGAAGATGGTGAGAGAGAGAGAAGAGAATTACGTTAGGGAGGAGAAGAAAGAAGAGAGAGAAAATGTGTGGGGGTTTCACTTAGGGATTAAATCCCAAAATTAAATCCCAAATCAATGGGAGGGAAAAAGGGTAAAATCCTCTCATCACTAATGATATTAAAATCTCAAAATAATAAAACGCACCCCACAATATTCGAACTCGGATCCTCCTCGAAACCAAAGCCTCTCCCCACTTCCACTAATCCGGTTGGGCTAAGTGAAAGTCTTGATGATTTGGTAACCCACATTAAATAAAAACCGGTCAGGCTAAATCAAACGAGCCAAACCCAACTTAAAATTAAATGGGTTATCACATCCTTCCCCCCTTAAAAGAATCTCGTCCTCGAGATTCAAACCAAGAACCAAAACCAAAACTTGTTCGTCACATCCTTCCCCCCGTAAAAGGGGATTTCTCCCTCGAAATCAAGCAAAACGAACCAAAATCACAGAAGAGAAAAAGTCACACACCTGGGAAGAGAAGAGGATACTTCTCGAGCATCTCGCTCTCGCGCTCCTATGTTGCCTCCTCAACGGCATGGTTGCGCCAAATGACCTTGACCAACCACACAGTCTTGGTCCTCAACACCTTCTCTTTCCGATCTAAAATCTCGACCGTCTGTTCCTCATAAGTCATGTCCTCACGGACGTGCAGAGGCTCAAAATCAATCACTTGGCTCGGACTGTGCACATACTTCCGCAACATCGAAACGTGGAAGACGATATGCACCTCAGCCAACTGCGGCGGAAGGGATCTGTCCAGCACGTCAAAGGGACCAATGAAGCGGGGACTGAGCTTCCCCTTCTTACTAAAGCGGATCACCCCCTTCCATGGAGAGACCCTCAAAAACACCTTGTCCCCAACTTGAAACTCAAGATCACATCTGCGGCTATCAACATAGCTCTTCTGCCTACTCTGGGCAGTCAAAAGTCTGTCCCTGATCATTGCAATCTTCTCACTGGTATCCTGCACCAACTTCGGCCCCAAAAGCTGTCGCTCACCGACCTTATACCAACATGTAGGTGATCTGCACCGCCTGCCATACAATGCCTCATATGGAGCCATCCCCAAGCTGGTCTGAAAACTGTTATTGTATGAAGCTCAACCAGAGGCAACTGGTCATCCCAGTTCCCCTTCCAATCCAGTGAACATGCTCTCAACAAATCTTCTAGAGTCTGAATGGTCCGGTCAGACTAACCATCTGTTTGAGGGTGATAGGCCGTGTTGAAACTCAGTGTCGTCCTAAACTCATCATGAAAAGCTCTCCAAAACTTGGACACAAATCTCGGATCATGATCCAAGACAATGGACACAGGTGCGCCATGCAAACGCACAATCTCCCTCATGTAGAGGCGAGCCAACCTCTCCAAACTGAAAGTCACCTTGATCGGTAAGAAGTGAGCTGACTTCATGAGCCGATCTACAATCACCCAAACAACATCGTGTCCATTCCGGGTAGTTGGAAGCCCGGTAACAAAATCCATTGTGATGTGGTCCCACTTCCACTTAGGAATGGGAAGTGGCTGCAATCTGCCCACAGGTCTCTGATGCTCAACTTTGACTTGTTGGCAGGTCAAACACTGTGCAACAAACTCATCTATTTGTCTCTTCATACCCCGCCACCAGAAATGCTCCTGAAGGTCGTGAGACATCTTGGTGGCGCCGAGATGAATGCTCGCCCATGAGCAGTGGGCATCAGTCAACAACTCCGTCCTTACCTCCTTGTCACTAGGAATGCAAATGCGTCCCCGAAATCTCAAAATTGAATCTGACCCCAAAGCAAACTCTGAATCTGAATCATCTCCCCAACTATCAATGATGGCACGCAGCTCCATATCACCTCGCTACAATGCTGGAAGTCGATCTCGCAGAGTCGGACGAAATAAAAGCTGACAAATCAAACTGTCTACTCTACCCTGAACTGGCTGAATCCGCAACCTCTCAAACTCATCAATTAACTGAGATTGCCCTGTCAAACGTGTAACACTGCCAGCTGTCTTCCTACTCAATGCATCTGCCACCACGTTGGCCTTACCGGGGTGGTACTGGATCGTCAAATCATAATCCTTCTACAGCCTTAGCCATCTGCGCTGTCTCAAATTCAACTCCTTCTGAGTGAAGATGTACTTGAGACTCTTATGATCTGTGAAAATATCGCAGGACTCACCGTATAGATAATGCCGCCAAAGCTTCAAGGCATAGACAATGGCAGCTAACTCCAGATCATGCGTCGGGTAATTCCTCTCGTGAACCTTCAGCTGTCTGAAGGCATAGGCAATCACTCTGCCATGTTGCATCAACACACATCCAAGACACCGCAGTGAAGCATCACTGTAGATCACAAAACCACCGCCCTCAGTCGGCGAAGACAAAACTGGCACTGAAGTCAACCTCCTCTTCAGCTCAAGAAAACTCTGCTCACACTTGTCTGTCCACACGAACTTCACATATTTCCCAGTGAGGTTGGTCAATGGAAGAGCTATAGAAGAAAAACCCTCCACGAACCTCCGATAGTACCCTGCCATGCCAAGGAAACTACGGACCTCGCGAACAGTAGTGGGCCTCGCCCACTTCTCAACAGCCTCAACCTTCTTCTTATCCACTGAAACCCCATCTTTATTGATAACATGGCCCAAGAAAGCAACACTGCTCAGCCAGAACTCGCACTTCTTGAACTTGGCATATAACTGCCTCTCT
>JAOWBR010189887.1:0-10170 GCA_028571145.1 Dionaea muscipula | reverse complement strand
CCTTAATTTCACCCTAGATTCACTCTGATGATTGATGGTAGACTTATCTTATGATTTTGGTCCAGTTTTTAGACCCCTGTTTCATGATTGATTAGTAGTTTGTTTTGGACCGTTTAGGTTGTAGGCTTGTACGGGTCATGGTAAGGGTCCACGGGCCGTACGCCGGTCCACCCCGGGTGGTGTGTGACAGTGACCCTGCCCGGTCGCCACCAGCCCAGACATCTGCCCAGCACCACCTGCCCGGCACCATCTTCCCGGTCACCCCTGCCCGGTTAGCCCTGCCCGGTTTTCTCACTCCTCCTTTACCTATAAATAATCTCTTACCCCTTCATTTTCACACACACTTTTCTCTCTCCTCTCTGCCCGGTTAGGCCCTGCCTGGAGCATCTCTCTCTTTCTCTGCCCGATCACCACCAGCCCAGCTTCTCCACCCTCTTCTGCCTGGCAGCCCTGCCCGGCGATCTGCCTGGCAACCTCCTGCCCGGAAACCCCCTACTAGGCGACCCTGCTCGACAACCTTCTACCCGACGACCCTGCCCGGCAGCCTCTGCTCGGCGACCCTGTCCGATCACCACCTGCCCGAGAACCCCTTGTACAGCCATTTCCTGACTCGGCCTCGCTTGCCCCGGCCTCGCTTCGCTCGGTCGTGCGCCTGCGCGGCGACTCTCACCCTCTTGTCTATCCTGATCCACCTTGTCCAACCCCTCTTGACTAATCTCTCTCTCCATCTCTTTCTTGCATTTCCCGGTTCTTCTCGCACGTAGGAGCTACCGAACATTTTAGGTACTTGCTGAGTTAAGCATCGGAGTGGTCTCCCCGGGGTTATACCTCGGGGTACCCTCTGAACTGTTTGCTCTTGCCCTCTCAGGTCCTCTTTGGAGCGGATCGGAATCACCTCTGGATCACCTCACACTCCTCCCCTGATTCGACTGGGTCCTCTCCGCCGGCCTCATCCCGATCGGATCATGACTTTGGTGTTTGCCCTTGGAAGGTTCTGGACGCGGACCGCCCCCAGGATTTTCTAGGTGCAATAGCTACCATCTCCACCTTCCGCCAATCCTCCGTGCCCATGATACTAAAGTACCTCTCCGCCCTCCTTAACCAACTCCTCGCCTCAATCTCATCAAAAGATGGAAAATCCAATTTCGGTAGGTGGTAATGATGCTATTATGGCGGGGGTTCAAAATGGGGTTGATGTTGTTGAGGTAGTGGTTTAACGGGGGTATATGGTGGAGTATATGGTGGGTAATTTCATGGTGTAAGGGGTGGCACATGTGAAGATGATGCGTTATTTTAGGTGTAGCTAGGTTTATGTAGGTTGATTAATAGTGGCGGGTATTGTGGATTTGGTGGGAAATGTGAGGTTTGCTCATAGGGTGGGATGATTTGAGAAGACTCGTACTGATGAGTCGAGGATTGGGGAATAGGGTTTGGATTTAACCCATTTTGGGCTGGTGGGGTCATATGGTTCTTCCCCTAATCCGAAACAAGGGGTATGGGCAAAGTTATGGTGGCGTCAGCACCATGAGGAACCACTGGGCTCAAAATCGCTCCAGAGTTAGGATTAGT
Organism: Dionaea muscipula; assembly: GCA_028571145.1. Lineage (NCBI taxonomy): Eukaryota > Viridiplantae > Streptophyta > Magnoliopsida > Caryophyllales > Droseraceae > Dionaea > Dionaea muscipula. The sequence continues at coordinate 8,601 of JAOWBR010189887.1, read as the reverse complement.
CTCAGCAATAGCAAAGGGGACAAGATTCGATATCTCAAGCTTCACCAATCAAGAAGAAATCCTATCGAGAACTTCAGCAAGCTTGAGCTCCCTCGCTTCCTCTCTCTGCTCTCGCGCATTCATGGACGCGAGCATCTGCCTCTGGGTCTCCATCATCATCATCATCATCATCATCATCATCATCATCATCATCATCATCATCATCATCATCATTTGCTGTATTGGGTCTGCCTTTGGGCTCACGATGACGATAGGAGTCGGATCAGAGTCCTCAGCGTCGTCTCCCTTGGGTCCAGTCCTCGTATACACCATTGTTGTACGGATGGTGAGAACGAAGCTCTGATACCAGTATAGTATAATAGGTATGAATGGGTAACCAGTAACCGATATGAGCAAGGATGCTCTGGTGAATTGGGGATGAGAGATTGACAGAGTAGGTGAGGAGATTATGAAGGGGATGCGAATCAGATGAAGGAGGTTAGAACAGAGTCAAGTGAAGGTGAAAGGGGAATGAGAAGATAGACCCTAGAGATAAGAAGCTCAGACAGAAATGGAGGAAGAAGGTTCAGAATTCATTCAATTCATTCAATACCCCTTTATAATTGTAAGTCTTGGCCTATTTATAGGCTGAGAAATTTAAAAATAAATAAAATACAAGCATACAAGAAAATGCCATGTGTCAAATGAGAACCAGGAATAATCCTAATTCAGTTGTACGACTCTGACATTCTCTTTCCAATTAGCTCTACAGCTTGTACTGCTCTCAGCTCAGCACGTGGGGAAGGAAATGGCTGATGGCGTTAGCTACTGCTCGGGGCATCACCTTCTGGCATGAGAACTATGGCGTGAGTTAGAGAGGCGAGGCGTCAACTCCAGCTGACGAATTGTGGCGTAGAGTAGCCAGTCGGCGCCATGGCGTCAATTAGGGCCATCTTTATGATTTGAGCTTTGATTCGCACAAGAAGCACTTTGAACTACTCCTTAGGATGAGTGAAGATGATTGGTATGCCACGACGTCATGGAAACACTCCCTTTTTCTCGGATCCAGCTTTTGCCGCCATCGTGCTCAAGACCGTCTTCACGGGATCTCTTGAACCGCCGCCACCATATAAAAGTGATAGCTCTACAGTGCAAGCTAGTCTTCGCCATAGTTATGGAAAGTTACCGCCACAAGAGGTTATTATATTATATATTGCCGTGGACGCTGAAGAGGGAGAAGAAGAAGGGCAGGTCAATATTATTGACCCCTAGATGCCCTTGTGTTATTGAAGCTACTCTGAATATTTTCTTCTGCTTTGTTTTGCTGTTAAACTGAGTTCCACCCCGTTGTAATAACTTTATTTCTTTGCTCCTCTGCTCCATTTCTATGGTGTGATGTTTACTTATGTTTTTGTATCGCAAACTTGTTATCCCACTTGTTATGTTAAATGTTTGCAAGGTTGGTCCTCACCGGGCCTTCAGCTCGATTTCGATATCGAACGTCATGAAGCCTGATTTTTAGCCTCCTACCAGACCTGTAGGTCGATTTTGATACCGAACGTTCGATTTATTCATCAGGTTATGCCTGTTAAGCCTTGGCTTACCTTTATTTCTCGGGGGTTGGCCCCCTTGTTGCTTGGTTTTCACGAACTTGATTGATTAGAGTTGAGAGTGGGCTAAGAGGATATGAGATACTTGTAGTCAGAAAGTCTCTTTGTATTGATAAGCATAGTAGTACATACAATGCATGAAACTATTACATGGCATAATTGATACATGAAACTATTGGTAGTATCGTCGTAGATGCTTGATGTTCCATGTTTTAGCAATGTCGTGCCCGTCCAAAGCCTGTAGCTTGTAGGTTTCGGGACATACTTCTTCTGAGATCTGGTACGGTCCTTCCTAGTTATGGGCTAGTTTCCCGGTAGCCTCTCTACCCCCCTTGAATTTGGCATCTCGGAGTACGAGATCGCCAACTTGTAAATGCCGGCTTCTGACCCGGGTATTATAGTAGCGGGCAACTCATTGTTGTATTGGTAAATTTTGGACTTAGCCACAAATGGTTCGAAACAAGCACATTCATACGAACCCAAGCTCACTAAGCCTAAGTTTGACCAAGTCAAACTACCACCTCAGCAAAACAAACGGATAAGATCGAATAACAAAACACGGCCGTACAGATATGTAATTACAACAAACCCATCTTCCCAGAAGACTTAGTCAAAGATATAACTAACTACAATAGCCTACTGACCGGCAGAACTACACCTATATAAACCGCACTTTTTTAAGACAGAGGCATTCATTCATTCATTCATTCATTCATTCTTCATTCGCAAAATCACTCACCTGCTCGGGTTTGAAGGAATCTTATCTCACTTCCCCGCTCCAAGAATTAAGAAACCTACTGTCCTCCGATCTTCACGCTCTCCCATTCGACCCTCTGTGGATCGTTCGACTTTCATCATCACTCTTTGAGAACTACATCTCCAGTCCGTTCGGAACATCAAGATTCATCTCCGATTCCTCTGGAGAATCATTTATTCGAAATCTCACCCATCTTGAAGTCATCAGTTCTTTTTTTCTCTTCTTCGTCATCTATTCTCCTAGAACATACTTTTCGATTATCCTATATTTTGATATCCTTTGATTGTCTAGCCCAAGTGGTCAGGACCTTTCCAGTATCATCGATCGCACAAGATTTGACGCAAACAATTTGGCGCTCATCGTGGGGTACTGACATACTCGGCGCATGATAATTAAGACCCTAAAGAGAAGAAGAATGGAAGGGCAAACTACCAACGGTTCAGCAACCGACTTCACCGCTCAACTGGCTCTCTTGACAGCACAAGTCCAAGAGAGTGCCCAACGCCTCCAAACCCTGGAGAAGGAAAACGATGCCGTTCGACAAGAAAACCAGACGCTCAAAACTCAACTGGAGACTTTGTCCGCATCCTTTCAGACACTAGATCGAACCGCCCCTCCACGAAATGGATCCTCCTCCATCCCGATACAACCATTCGATACGCCGTCCTTACCAACAGTAACCGCCAATGGGGTTTCAGGGCCCGCGATTCCTACCATCTCACTTTTTTTGCAGCCTTCTCCTTCATACCCCTGTCGATACAGCTACTGACCACCACGACGTTCTTTCAGGTGTTCGAACGAACGATCCAAGTCTGGCTCAGAGACTGGAACAAATGGAAGCAATAATCTAAAGGATACCAGGGCTATCCGCACTAATCAAGAAAACCCTCCCGAACAGCTTCACGGATTCTCCGTTCGACGAGGTCATCGTGTCGGTAGAAATGCCCAGAAAGTTCAACTTTCCCAGCATAAAGCTCTACGACGGAACAACGGATCCTAAAGACCATATAGCTCAGTACAGGCAAAGAATGCTGCTAGTTGCGATTCCGAACGGGGTCAGGGAGTCCTGCATGTGTAAAGGGATAGGTATCAGCCTCATAGGCCCAAACCAAAAATGGTATATGAGTCTCCCCAACCAATCTATCTCTTCTTTCGCTCACCTAACTGACGTCTTTGTCGAGCACTTTGCAAGTAGCAGAAAAATTACAAAGATTTCGGACGTTCTTTACCGAATATAACAGAGGAAGGGGGAACCCTTGAGGGATTTCGTCGGACGCTTCAACCGAGAAAAAGTTTCGACCCCTCATTGCCACGTCGAAATGGCTATCACAGCGTTTCGGAAAGGACTGCTGCCCAGATCAGACCTTTACAAAGAATTGACCAAGTACCCGTACAAGACAATGGAAGATGTACTCTCCAAGGCATGGGCTCAGATTAAGTGGGAAGAAGATGAAGTCAATCGGCCTGTCCCCCGACCACCAAGGAGTGACGGCAAGGACAATCCAGGATCAGGATGATCGAACGAAAGGCAATCCAGAAGGAGGTCTTTCGACATCATCGATCGACGCCAAAACGGAGGATCGTTCAATGTCCATCACAAGAAATCAAGGGGAGAGCACTAGTCATACGACAGAACAAGGAGAGTCGAACGACCGAATATCCCCCCGTACAATCTGAGCATTGAACCTCTAGAGGTGATCGCAATCATAAAATCAATAGGGAACGCGGTTAGATGGCCAGAAAGGAAACCGAATTCTGGAGGAAAGAGGGATACAAGTAAATGGTGCAAATTTCACGAAGATCATGGCCATACAACTGCTGATTGCATCGCTTTGAGATTCGAGGTAGAAGCTCTCCTAAAGAACGGGCACCTGACCGAATTCCTCTCCGATAAAGCTAAAGAGAACCAGGCAAGGAAGAAGAACAAGAAAACAACAACGCCTCGCCGGAACCACCACGAAGTGAAAAGGTAATTAACTGCATTTCAAGCGGGTCGGATGTCAGCGGGATCACGTATTCCGATGCCAAGAGACACGTGAGGGAAGCAACTTCTCTCTTCCATAACTCTTCCATAATACCATATCTCCTTCGACTTCCGCTATTGGCCTAGCCATCACCTTCGTAGACAATGAGTCGAACGAACTGCACCACCCACATCATGATGCATTAGTCATTGTATTGAATATTGCCAACTGCCTAGTAAAAAGAGTCCTCATCGACAATGGCAGCTCGGCTAATGTTCTCTTTCTCTCTACCTTGAGAGAAATGGGAATCAACGAGGGGTCGATTGCCCGGCACCCCACTGCCCTCATAGGGTTTAGTGGAGAACACAAGTACACTCTAGGAGATGTTGCCTTGCCCGTCTACGCAGAAGGGGTGAACAAGAACACTAAACTCCCAGTAATTGACTGTCAATCATCGTACAATGCGATTTTGGAAAGACCTTGAATCCATGACATGAAAGTCGTCCCGTTAACCTACCACCAAACCATTAAGTTTCCAACTAAATGGGGGGTACGGGAGATTAGAGGCATTCAAAGGGTGTCTCGGGCTTGCTACTAATGCACCCTCCGAGCGGCATCCCGACCATTATAGCAATTACAGAAATCGAGTCCCACCAATTCAGTAGAAGAGTCGGCCATGGAGGAACTCGATGAGGTGTCGCTCGATCCCGACCATCCGGACCGCAGGACACAGGTAGGGTCCCAGTTAGATCCCTTGATCCGAACAGAACTTGTGAATTTCCTTATCGCACACAGAGATTGCTTCGCATGGTCGCACGCAGACATGACCGGGATCAGTCCTAAGATCTGCACGCACGAACTTAACATCGATCCAAGTTTTCTCCCTGTTAAACAGAAAAGAAGGAAGTTTGCCGCTGAACGAAACACGATCATTAACGAGGAAATTCAGAAGTTGCTCAATATTGGGTCCGTGCAAGAGGTCCACTATCCTGAGTGGCTCGCGAACGTTGTCATCATCAAGAAAGAGAACAAGAAATGGCGAGTCTGCATTGATTTCACAGATCTCAACAAAGCATGTCCGAAAGATTCTTTTCCTCTCCCACACATTGACACGATGGTTGACGCCACGGCAGGACACGAATTGCTCAGCTTCATGGACGCTTTCTCCGGATATAATCAAATCCTTATGCATCCGAGCGACCAGGAGAAGACTGCCTTCATCACCGAGCGAGGGATTTTCTGTTATAAAGTCATGTCGTTCGGATTAAAGAACGCAGGAGCAACTTACCAGAGGCTCGTAAATAAGATGTTCACGGACCAGATTGGCAAAACCAAAACCATGGAGGTCTACATAGACGATATGCTTGTCAAATTGGTCTCAGTAAACCAACACTTAATCCACCTCGAGCAGACTTTCCAGACCTTGAGAAAGTACAACATGAAGCTAAACCCTGCAAAATGCTCATTCGGAGTTTCCTCTGGAAACTTCCTCAGATACCTCATTACCAGGCGAGGAGTGGAAGTCAATCCGGATCAAATCAAGGCTATCCAGAATATAACTTCTCCAACGAACGTGAAGGAAGTCCAAAAACTCACCGGACGATTAGCAGCACTGAGCAGATTTATCTCAAGGTCATCTGTCAAATGCAAGCACTTCTTCACAACTCTGAGAAAGAATAAAAACTTTCAATGAACCGACGAATGTGAAGCTGCTCTTCAACAAATGAAGGACTATCTAGCCAACCCTCCTTTCCTATCAAAACTGATCGATCATGAGAAACTCTTTATCTACTTGGTCGTATCCGAAGTTGCTGTTAGTTCGGTGCTGGTTCACGAGGAAGATGGCAGACAATATCTCGTGTATTACGTGAGTAAGACTTTGCTCGACGCGGAAACTCGGTATTCGCATATAGAGAAACTTGTTCTAGCATTAGTAGTATCCGCTCGGAAACTAAGACCCTATTTTCAAGGACACCCAGTAACGGTGGTATCAAGTTTCCCTCTCTGAAGCATCCTCCACAAGTCAGAAGTAACCAGACGACTAGCAAAGTGGGCGATCGAGCTGACCGAGTACGATATCACCTTCGAGCCCAGGACCGCGGTCAAGTCTCAAATACTCGCTGATTTTGTCAACCAGTTTTCGGTCGAAGTCCAAGATAGGGCAGAAGCTGAGGTATGTGAGGCAGATCAAAAGGACAACCTCGGATGGAAACTCTCGGTCGATGGAGCTAGCAACATCAAGGGAAGCGGTCTCGGAATTGTCCTCACCTCTCAAGCGGCGATGAAATCCAACAAGCCATCCACTGTGGATTCCGAACGACCAATAACGAAACAGAGTACGAAGCCTTGATAGCCGACTTACGTTTCGCACTAAGCCTCGGGGCCAATCGCATTCAAGTCAGCTCGGACTCCCAGTTAGTGGTCAACCAAGTGAACGGCTCCTACCAGGCTAAAGATCCAAAAATGATAACCTATCTGAACCTGGTGAAAGATTTGCGGATAAATTTCGAAGATTTTTCGGTAAATCGGATACCTAGGGAAGAAAACAGTCACGCGGATGCATTGGCCAATCTAGGAGCATCAGTACAATTGAAGGGAGACCTCGTGATCCCGATCATTTACCTATAATGGCCCGCAATTCATGCAACTTCAGCACCAGTTACAGAAATCTCATCGAACGAAGAGGATTGGACAACTTCCCTGTTCTCCTATTTATCCGAGGGATGACTCCCTCTTAATAAGAAGGAAGCAAGAAAGGTCAAAACGAAGGCCGCACGATTCACGATTTTTGAAGATCGGCTTTACAAAAAATCGTACGGAGGATCGTTGTTGAAATGCGCTCGACCGACTGAAGCTGTCCAGATCTTAATAGACCTCCACGATGGAGAGTATGGAAACCACTCCGGCGGACGAAGCCTCAGCTACCGAGCACTAACCTACGGGTATTGTTGTCCCACGATGAGAAAAGATGCATCCGAGTTCGTAAAAAAAGTGCGACAAATGCCAGCGTTTCGCTCAGGTATCACACTTACTCCCCAAACGATTGAGTTCCATTTTCTCCCCTTGGCCCTTCATGAAATGGGGAATAGATATAGTCGTGAAACTGCCAACTGCTCCAAGACAAAAGACCTACATGTTGGCACTAACAGACTACTTCTCGAAATGGTTCGAGGCGAGAACGTTTGCACAGATTCGAGACAAAGAGGTACAGAGCTTTATCTGGAAAAACATCATCTGCCAGTTCGGGATCCCGAAAGAGATCGTCATGGATAACGGATCGTAGTTCATAAGCTTCGATTTCCAGGACTTCTGTAAAGAATGGGGAATTAGGCTAAGCTTTTCGACTCCACGATGCCCCCAGGCAAACGGGCAGGCCAAGTCTACTAACAAAATGATCATTTCCACACTCAAGAAGAGACTCGACAAGGCCAAGGGCAAATGGGCGGACAAACTACCCGGAGTACTGTGGTCCTACCGAACCACCGCACGAAATTCAACTGGCTCAACACCGTTCTCGCTTGTATATGGGGCAGAAGTTGTGATCCCGACCGAAATTCAATTTTCTACGTTCAGGAACAAATTTTCGAACGAATCCAACAATAGTGGGCAACTCATCCAAAGTCTGGATACGATCGATGAACTGAGGGAGTCAGCTACCGAACGAATCGCAATCTATCAGCAGAAGCTTGCTCGGAACTACAACAAAAACGTACAAATCAGAATCTTCCAACCCGGAGATTGGGTCCTTCGACGCGTATTCCATAACACGAAGGAGGGTGGCGTTGGGAAGCTAAGTCCCACATGGGAAGGACCGTACCTAATAACGGAGGTCATTAGACGCGGCGCTTACAAGTTACAAACACAGGACGGACGCCCCATTAACAACAGTTGGAACGCCACGCATTTAAAAAGGTATCACTTCTAAAATATGAAAAGTAAGAACAAAAGCATTACCCTATGAAACAAAACGACAAAGAAGAGTTATTACATCCAGAAGTTTTAAAAAAAAAGTACCACCAAATTTTTTCTCCCCACTGACGAAGTCAAATGTTTCCCAAATTATCGAGCTCACCATTGATATCCTTGCTGCGATCGACTGGATCCTCGTGCAGACCTCCAGTCTGACTGTTAGCTGGGTCCTCCTCAGGAGAAAGCTGCTCCATCCTTTCCCGGTCCTCGATCGCTTCTTCTACATTCCATGAATCCAACTTCCCCTCTTTAAACTCTTTCATTAGCTCGGCCTTGGTCTTCACCATTAGGGATGGCAACGGGGTAAAACGGGGCGGGGATT
>JAOWBR010189876.1:0-10172 GCA_028571145.1 Dionaea muscipula | reverse complement strand
GTAACTTCTTCCGTCGAGACTAGCTCCGGAAACTTCACTTCCACCTCCATCCTCTCACTCTTCCGTCGAGACTACTCTGGTCGAGTTCCATTTTTCGCGTAATCGGATTCGGTAACCATCTAGACCACTCTGATTCATCGAGTTCATTACAAGTTTGGTATCAAAGCGTTCCGCCCCTGTTCCGCCCCTGTTTCACGTAATCGGATTCGATAACCATCGAGACTACTCTAGTTCATCGAGTCCATTACAAGTTCAAGACTATGGAGCAGCAGTTGAGCGGTTATTGAGTAGTGGATTAGTGGTGTAACTGTTTATAGAGCTCTATAAATAAGAGACTAAAATGTAAAAGAAAGACAACTCAACCAAATCAATAAACTTCTACGTTTTCTCAATTGTCATTTAAATTCATCTGCACTCTAATTTTTTTCAGCACCTCTAAATTCCAGTTCTTGCTTTTATTGTTATTTCACTTTCTGCACTTAATTTCCCTCTTCAATGCACTTTTTCATTTTCTACATTTTTGTACTCGATTTTAATATATTTTAATTTTTCTGCTTCGTTCCGCGAGTTCGAGGGGTGATGCTTGTCCTCGAATGTCCGACCTTATATTTTTCACTCTTTCTCCAGTCCAGCGAAATTTTTTCGATGTAAACAAATATCATTTCTGTTATGATAAAACTATAATATATTATCATTTGAACAAAAGAATGAAATTCGGGTACATCTCTGTCAAGAGCCGTATGCCAGAGTTGCTCTCTTGCTCATCTACCGAAATACCCCTCTAAACCCTAGTTTTCCAGTCGCCGCCTCACTTTATATTTTTTTCCCAGTCGCCGCCTCACTTTATTTCTTTACTCTCTCTTATCTTGAGTCCCTCTCTCGTGCATCTTCCTCTCTCCCGATTCCCTCTTTCGTTTGCCGACAACGCCGGCGAGGGGAGCGCACAGACGACGAGCAGCCGCGTGAGGTGGAGTCGGCTGGGCGTGAGACGGAGGACGGTGCCGAGCACGGCGCACGCGAACCGTCTACAGTGACCGCGAGAACTCCGGCGAGATCCGACAATTTAAGTTCGGATTCGACCAGAACAGTACGGTAAAACCTAAACCATCTCCCCCTGATTTGTTGATTATGGGGTTAATTTGTTGTTCAAAATTGGATTTTTAGTTTAATTTGTGCCGGCGGGACACCGCCGCGGCTGAGACCTACCGGCCAGAGGGAAGAGATTCCGGCTAGAGGGGGGTTTCAGTGAGTTCCCGCCTCTGCCGGCGCGGCTGGCTGGTGCTGCTATCTCCAGCGAGGCAGCTGGCCGTGGACCATTTTATACCTGCATAAAAATAATTAGTTAAATATGAAAATTGTTGGTGTAAAATGTTAATAGTTGTTAAATTGTGAAAATAACCCGTGTTAAAAGGGATGTGTAAAAAGTGAGAATTGGAATCTTCAACAATTGGAGTATGGTTATGATTGTTGATAGACCGCTGTGGAGTGTGGACTCAAAAAATAACGAGATACAAGTAATAAATGCGAATGATGACATGAGCGTAAAAGTGTGGTCTGAGTAACTAATGTTGTAAACGAGTCAAACCATAAGTTGTTAGTTAGGGATGACTAAATAACCTACAATGTTGTAGCAATCATAACTCATACTTATGTATATGTGTTGATCGTGATATGTAGGTGAACATATTGGGTGATTGGTCGTACCCCTATAGTTGAACTTGACAGGAGCTTAGGACGAGTAAGTGTACAGATAACTTTCCTCATCTTCCTCTTGATCCACATGTCTATACCATTTTTCCGTCCTTTCGGCCACATGGATTGTATATTTCACATTGCTCGTACTCTCGATTGTTCTTGGTCCTTTTGGCCACAAGTGATTGTTGATGCTTGCATGCTTAACATCGGTTTTGACTGATTATATAGTGTTTCATGAGATGCTTGAGATATTCTTGTTGTGTTGTTTGTTGTGAGGCTTTGGTCCTCTTTCCCCTTGACCAACATGTTATTCTCATGAAATCTCTCTCATTATTGCGTTGATGTAAGCATGCTCTTGTGATTTGTATGACGTGTCATAGCTGGACTTTTCATGCTTTGTATCGATACGTCGTGTCATGGCCTTCCTAGATTCTTGTGATGTGGTCGGGGGTAGGAAGTGGGCTAGCTACTCAAAATCCTATACCGACAGCCCCACGTGGAGACGGCAGACGTTGACAGTGACAGGTCTCTCTCTAGGCCAACGTGTGTGGATTGTGTTATGGTACTTGCAGTGTAGCCGTAGCCTACCGAGGGTTTACTTAGTAGTGTTGGTAGGGATTATTGACATTTTGGTCACATGACACTATAATTTGCACGTGGCAATGAGTAGACACTGACGTGGTGTGATTTGCCCCTTGTTAGTAAATCAGTTATGTTTCATTGACTTTACCGTAAGATTCTTGTTGTGAGTACGCTCGGGTTTACGAGTACTCGACTCTAGTGCGAGCCCAGATTGGCCAGTTGATGGCTAAGACCTGTACTGTTGATTGAGTGTAGTCACTCTATTATTTCTTTGCTAGCCTTGTCCAGGATAGCCGGTTTAGACTGCTACTCGTGCTGTTGATTGAGTACTCGATGTTTTTCATCTCATGTTTTCTTTTGTATGTTTAGCTATTTCTTTGACTTGGTGCTTGATTAGCCCTTGTCTCTTGCATCTGTTATTGAGGCCTATGACCAAATGAGTTGTTGTACTCTTGAGTAACTGCATGCTTACCAAGCCTTAAGCATATAGATTATTCCCTGGATGTTTCTTTTTTCTTTCTCATCAAGGGCAAGAATATTTACTCCCACCCCAACAGTAGTCATCAGAGACATTTTTGAGTAGGAGTACATTTTGGTGTTTAATTTAGGCTCCTGTATTTAGTACTTTGATGAACTTAAGTTTTATAATGGTTATGGTTGATGACTTAGTTTTCTTGTGCCACCTAGACATGCTCTGAGACATTCTTATCAGCTTTGGTTGCATGGTGATGATAAAGTTGTATTTTTTGTTCTATTATGTACTAATGTGTGGTTTGATCTATACTGGTGTATAAGATTGTACAAATTATATTACATCATAACATAATAATACTTCTAAATATCTTGGACAGAATGATAATGAAAAAAGTATGAGATAGATCATTCAGCTGACATCTGCATTAGAAAATAGAAAGTTTGGAGAAGACTTATAATTCAATAGAGAGAAGACGACAAGCATGACCATAAGTATACCACAAGAAGAAAATGTCATTCATCTAAATTAATCCTTATAGTGCTAGAGACAGATAACACGAGTGATGCACTTCTAGGGTATGATATGATAGAAAATCTATATATAAATCATATATCTAGTTGGGGTTTGAAAATTTGTTGTGTGGAACTCATGATGGTAGCCATTGACTTCAGGGTAAGCCATAATTTCTAGGACGTCGATGACGATAACGTTTCATTAATTTATCACCATCTTAAAGAAAGATAGGCTGCATGACTGGAGGAAAGTTAATGACATGTTCAAATAGTTCTATTTTCAACTCTAGGGTCTAGAAGTTCCTGATTTTGTTTTTTGTGTAGTGTGTGCTTCTGTTAATTAGAGTTAACATCTGTGCGCTTGTTACTGTTTAAGCTTATGGATAGTTTTTTGAGTGGACTATTTGTTCAGGGTCGGAGATTTGAAAATGTTTACCGCATTGAAGAAGATACAAAAAGCCGAGGGTGCTGAACCCTCAGAATTTGAAGAGTCAGTCGCACAGGTAGTATGTTTTTGGCATTCTTCATTCAAGTTGTGGATATTCTTATTGAAATATTGAAATTGAAAAGTTTTTGGGGTTGTTTGAAGGCACTGTTTGATCTGGAGAATACTAATTCGGAGCTGAAGAGTGATTTGAAAGATCTCTTCATCAATTCTGCCACGTAAGACTAACATCTTGGTCATCTCTCTGTTTGTATCTCTTGTGTTCATATTACTCACTCTTAGTATTTTGTTGTACAGTCAGATTGATATCTCTGGAAACCGCAAGGCTGTCGTTATTCACGTTCCCTACAGATTAAGGAAAGCTTATCGGAAGATTCATGTGCGGCTTGTGAGGGAACTTGAAAAGAAATTCAGTGGGAAGGTACACTGTAATTCCTTGTTTAAGCTGAAGGATGTAGTTCTTGTAGTTCTATTATTGGTATACGTTAGCATTATGTGGGTATATATATTTGTGTTATATATTGTTATTATTGTTACTTATTGTTCTTGATTAGGTTAGGGCAATGTGGTAGGTAGCTGACAACTAACATACTAAAATTATTAAAGCTTGTGTGCATGTATCCTACGAATTCATGTGGTAGACCCCACCTAGTGGATCTTCTTGTTGTTCTTGTTCTTGTTTGCACAGTTTTTTTTTTCCACTTTCGCACGGGAAATAGATAATCTCCCATGAAAATTTTGATTCATGTGTTGTAGCAAGAGCTATGGATGTAATGGTGAAGATAAGTCAGTTGTATGTCATGATTCATATGTGTGCATGGTGATTGTACTTCTACGGAGGTTTAGTGTACTATTGGCTAAGAGAGCCGCTAATCTTATAGTCTTCAGGCTACTGCTGTAACAGACACACGCACACGCACGCGCTCACACATGCGCTCACACGCACACGCACACGCACACTTGCGCGCGCACACACACACACACTTGAGGGATCCCCGAAACTTTTCAATTCAGCTGACCCTTTGAAAATGTCTTGGCTGTTTTATGACTTACCTATGTCATTGCTGTGCTTGGTTTTGGCTGGTTTGCCCTATGAACAAAAAGTGTGTTTTTCTAAGCAGTTCTTGATTCCTGATCTTTCTGGGTATTAGTGGATTTCTTGCTCATATTTTGGCATATATTCATTCCCGATGATCTTTTGGCTTTTGTTTGTTTTCTGTAAAACAGGACTTATCATAATTTCACTCTGCTGATCTTCAACAAGGATTGTTTTATGTGGCTTTTTTTTTCTGTTAGGATGTGGTTATAATTTCGACCAGAAAGATAATGAGGCCACCAAAAAAGGGTTCTGCAGTTAGGCGTCCCCGCTCTCGTACTCTTACTTCTGTCCATGAAAATATTCTCGAGGACGTTGTTCAGCCAGCTGAAATTGTGGGGAAGCGTGTCCGATACCATCTGGATGGGTCAAAGATCATGAAGGTAATCAACCCCTGTTAGTTCATTTTAAGGACATGGTCTTCTTTTCCCTCATGGTGGCAAAGCTAAATCTCGTTTCAATGGTTTGTGGCAGATTTTCTTGGATCCCAAGGCTCGTAATGACACAGAGTACAAGCTTGAGTCGTTCTCGGGAGTCTACCGAAAGCTGTGCGGGAAGGACGTCGTATTTGAATATCCAATCACCGAGGCTTGAATGGTTGCTACTAGAAAGTGTCGGGTTTTAAGTTGTTATGAGACCTTAGTTTATTTCCTTCCTTGAGCAATTTACTATCTGAATTTTGACCTTCTATTATGCATGAGTGGAAGCCAAAAACCAAATCAAAAAGTTCCCCTTGTCTGGTTGTAGAGCGTATAGCTCTTGTTTACTGTTTGGTATCAATAATTCCTTGAAAACTGTGTGCGCAAAAGCATTCCAAGTATTTAGTTTTCACTTTAGATTTGCATGTCGCTTTTGACTTATACTAATGCCATTGCCCATTGAGCTCATTATCTATCCTGGAAGTCCTGGGATTTATAGTCAAAACTTTGACCACACTGATGCCATTGAGTTTTGTACACTTAGCAGTATAGGTAAAATTAGGTATCGTTAGTGTCGATATTTTTCGGTACGGTATCTCATTGCATGAAATAGAACTAGAAGAACATGTATGTGTTCTAAAGTGAAATTATATATACAATTACGAGTATCCCAAGTAGACGGACAGATGTTGATATGAAGGATGTATAACGAATCTTAAAGCAGAAACATCGTGTGGTATAACGCTTAAAAAAATCTCATCAAAAGCCATGATTACCTCGACCTAACCATCTACGGGCACTCGATGCTCACAAGAATTTTCCATTCACTCCAGCCCTGCACAATTCCAGCTGGGATTCAGTTTTTAAGCTATCTCCGAGTTGACCGGAGCAAATAAAACATCCCCCACTGAAATAGTTTCTTCTTCTGTGGATCCAATTCTCGCTATCCTTTCTCCTTTCTCCGTTTGCAATAAGAAACATCGAAGGCCCTGAGATAGCAGCGTAGGAGGTTGAAGCTCCTGTTGGAAGAATGCATCAATCAACCTCAAACTCTACTAAAGGACGGTACTTGCGAATGTACTTATTTACACTAGAACCTTCTAGGATGTCGGGGAAGCCCTGGAATGGAAATGAGGAGTGCGAGATATGACAATGTAACTCGAGCGAGTTTTCAGGGATAAGAACTGCGAGCGCACCATGGCCAATATAACTTAATAAACCATTGTTATGTGGAGAACAATAACAAACAAGAAAAAGTCATTGCAAGTCATTGTGTGTTAGGTAGCCGATAGCCACTGTATTATATTTGTTAGACCTTACGTGTATATATTCTACGAATATATATGTGACCAACCCCATATAGTGATGATGATGATGATGAAGATGATGGATTCTCTCTAAATTTGAGTGCCACTTTATAAAATGAATCACAATAATTTATTTCAATGCATAAAACTCTTACCATTATTTGAAACTAAAGATTGATAGGTAGATTTCTTACCGGTTTGTATGTAAGCATGGAACATAGAGTCCGTACGTCTCTTCTCTTGGAAGTTAAACCAGCACGGGCAACATTGTCTGAAGTCGACATGCATTCAAATATTCAATGCAGTCCCCTGATACATATGCGTGAAGTTCATTTGCCCCCAAGCACAACGCCTGACCAGGCTTAAGCTTCACATAATTCATAAAGAAGGCTGCAATGACACCAACATCATCAGGATACTGCCCTGCCCCTCAAGCCTCAACACCAGCTGTTCCTTTAATGTTATCTGATAAAACATTAATAGGACTCCGTGAGGAGGTAGATCGGACTTCAACATTAAGATAGATTTGCTGTGTCCACACAACAGAGAGGAGAAAGAAGCAAAATAGAAGCAAGCAACTTCAGATTTCAATTGATTATAACTATACCTTATTTTTCAACTTCAGACGGTTCTTGAATTTCGATAGTGCACCAGAAACCATATCTTTACCAGCATACATGAGTTGTGTAAAAAGTGATTTCACTTGAACTTTCACTTTGTCGTCTTCATCAACGTGACCGTTGGGATTTAGAAATTGTTCTACATATTCATCACCTATCAATTCTCTAATCTCAGGAACGCTTTGAAGAACATCTTTAAGCTCCTACGTGGGGAAAAAAGGAAAAAAGATAAGTCGGACAAAATCATTTAATTAGTAACAATAACAACGTTGTGTTGCTAGTTACCGGAAATTAAGAAATTTGAAGTGCTATCAATTATAGATATCAAGGTATGGAAGTTCAGAATTCATTAGGAAATGAATTCTATGGTTAGTTGCTTGAAGAACTAACGAGAACTAATTACAAGTTTACATTAGCTTGATCTGAAGAACAATTTGGATTGCTTGATGCTAAGATAACTCAGATCTTTAAATGGCTCAAAGAAACAAAATGAACAAAACAGGAAAAAAAAAAAAAGTTGGTAATTCACCTCAATGCTAACAAATCCACACAGGGCCTCAAATTCTGTTATAGCCACAGCTATTTCGGGCTTATGGTTGTTATCCTTGTAAACATCTGGCAGTGACTCATGTAACCTCCTCGCCAAGCCCTTATCGAGATGAGCCTGTATGGACAATGGCTTCACAATTGAGAGAACCTGAGGTATCCAACAATGATAAGTGGTACAATCACTTTCCTTTCCCATGAAACAAGAACTATTCATTATTCAGAAACCCCATGATAACCAGAACATCAATAACAGGAATTGGGTTTTAAAAGACATTTACAATAAACTACTGAATAACTTGTGCTTGTTTAAGTTCAAAACTGTATTATGTCGACAACTTGACATGAACAGCCAAATCAAATGCTCAGAATAGAGATTAATCAACACAAGAAGTTATGACTCAAAAGTCTAAAGACAAAAGCCTTGGAAACCAGTTCTAGTTTCATCATCATCATCATTCCCATGACCAAATCCCACCAGCTGGGGTCGGCCACATGAGGATACATGTACAGAGATCCGACAAAAATAATGCGTTAGGCTGTCAATTGCCTAACACATACTATCCTAACCTAATCTTAGATTAAGTTAGAGCAAAATGAAACCAGTTCTAGTTTGAGAAATATAAAGGGATAGAAAGAGTAACAAGCAACTACCCCCACAATTGACACAATGCTCACACACAGATGCAGATCACCTAACTCCACTTATGGTACGTCTAAAACACAGCTTTTATGAGTACCAGATGTTAACAGTATATCAATGAGATACCAGATTTGAAGGAACTAAAGAAAAACAGATTGGCCTTCAAAACAATGCTGCATTCCAAATGAATAATTTCTGCCCCACAATAAATAGTTTGAGTTTGAGTTGGATAAACCAAGGTATCGAATTGCAGATCTAGACCCAACCGAATCAACAAAAATGTCTAAGAGCATGTACCTTGAACAAGAATGGGAGATCACAGCCAGATTTCTGAAGAACCCCAGAGCCAAGCACATTAGGGTTTTTCTCAATCCATGACTTGAGAGTAACACCCTCTGGATGCCCACAATCACCATTCATAAAATTCCCATCAAATTTCACCAGAAAGGAGGGTCCAGATTCATGGGTTCCCATCCAAAACTCAGCATAGGGCTTGTTTGGATCAGTTTCCTCCCCAGAATTAGCGGAAGAAAGCCATGCAACGACCGAATCCGAACCAATCTTACCCCAATCATAGTGCTTAACTGAGCATCTCAATCTCTGGAATCTACCTAAACCACCATCAACCTCCATCCTACAAAAAGAAATACAATTGTTTTAATCAATGCCCACAATGTAGAACAGCCAAATAAACCCTCAGATCAATACAATAACGTGAGAATTACCAGAATCAAGCATACTAACTGAGTTTTTCAACACTTGGGTATTCCCACCGGTAGACAATTAGGCAACTTCGGATGGCAATTGGATGGAATAAAGATAGAAACAGATAAAAAGGGCAATTGGGTTCCTCACAAAGAAAAGAGGAGAGAATGGAATGTATTTGGGAAGATATATATGCCATTTGCGAGAAAACCCTGTTCGGAGTTGGTTTATATTGGGGTTCAGAATAGAAGATATAGGGGAATAAGCAGCTAGTTGAGATAGAGTAATGCAGAAGATACGGGATCACTTTCTGTGAGTAGGCAGTTGAAAGTGCACTGAATCACTTGATTTCTGTGGGATTATAAAGGAAGATGGAGGCAGGCGGGAGTCGGTGAAGATGGGCAGTTGGCCTGTGAGCGGAGGATTACAGACAGGAAAGATATTTGTTCAATACAACACAATTTTAACAGACCGAAAAAGAAAGGAAAGTCACGTAACTTTATTTTGTTTGTTTGGTTTAAAGGGAAAGAAATAAATTTTTTTTTATTTTATTATTTCTGTTTGATTTAAAATAAAAGAAAAATAAAGAAAAGTTAATAATTTTAAATCAAAATCTTACATTTTTTTTTCCCTTTAAAATCCAACCAAATTTGGAGGACAATATTTAAAGAAAATGGAAAAAAAGATTTCCTTACAATTTCTCCAAATTTCTTTCACTTCTCATGACTAAAATTAAACCAAACATAAGAAAATTATTATTTTTTTTTCAATTTCTTCCATTTCCGATGAACCAAACAGGGTGCAAATGTTTGGTAGGATCGTCGACGAATAATTCGGCCAAAATAATTCGATGGCTTTGATCGAACTGTTCGATTAATTTAGTTGAACTGTTCGATTCGATCTAACTGCTCAATTCTTGGTCAAGTCCACCGAACTATTCAAAAAAAAAAAAAAAAAAGTAGAGTGAGTTCCGTCAACATGTACATTGATACATGATTGTTTTTATGTTTGATTATGAGTATATTGTATTATGATTATTTGAGTGTGGATGAAAAAATTGAAAATAGATAATGAGAGTATTGTGTAATTATTACTGAGAGAAACTCAATTTGGAACTCAAAAACGTT
>JAOWBR010189865.1:0-10172 GCA_028571145.1 Dionaea muscipula | reverse complement strand
TTCATTGACTATCAGGGACGCTTACCTGCGGGTACGCGTTGTTTGCACCCCCTACCCTTACTCAGCCATTGTATGTTAGCCGACGGTGCTACACTGATATTTTCAGGTTCGGACTGAGGGACGCCACTGGATGCCAGGATGGGACTCGCCATGCCTCTAGGATTTACCCGCTTTGTGTCTTTTAATCTTTTCCGCTGCTATGAGATGTAGTAAACTGGTTTTGTTTACTGTCGAGATGGACACAGACTAGGTCATCTATGCCTTTACGGTATAATGATTTTGAGATGCTGTACATATAAGTTTGTTTATGCTTGTATGTGTGTTTTCAAAGTTTTGAGACGATATTTTGTGACCCTTAGGCTTCAATGTCCCGGGGGCTCAACCCACGAGTTATCGCCGATTTCACCCCGACCGGGTTGGGGTGTTATAAAAACAAAACTCCATCCCACACCCCACCAAGAGCCGAGAGCCTTGTGCCCTAGTTTGATCATTCATGTGTCTTCAATATCTGCCACCCACCTACGATATCTGCAACACTAGACCCAAGACACACAAAACACAGCAAAAATTGAGTTATGTCAACACAGGCATCAGCAAAATCAACTCTATCAATGCTTCATGGACTCAAGAAGCATAAAATTAATCCGCACAATAGATCTCAGCAATGAAAACTGCCGTGAGCTATGGCACATACTCACCCAAACAATAAACGGCTCCGCAACATGCAACAACAAAAGCCCAAACTATCAAAATCGCATACTCACTCATCCTTTCTTTTACAAAGTGTGGCTCTCCTCACAAATATGTGGCTATCCTCCCAAACGTGGGACCGCTGAAACGACCCCAGAAATCCCCAACCCACCCTAAACCCCAGAAAAGAAACCAACCAGAGCTTTCAGGATCAGCAGAACCAGCCAGAGGCTATAACGGAGAGTAAAGAGAAAGAGATAGAGAAAAGAGCACTTACATAGAACCGCAAGTCTCCCATCATATTCTCAAAACTTACCAGATCACACCAAATCAGCATGAAAGAAAAAGCAAGAAGCATGGGTTAACATAACTCAACCGATACCAACGCTGAATGAAGGAACAATAGAAATAATGCAAGTCGGCCTGTAAATCACCTGAACAACTCCCTCGGCCAGCGTAAAGAAAACGCCACCTGCATAAGTCCACGAAAACAATACACGCCCCAAATAAACTGTATCATGCATTTCACACTGCACACCAGGTAACATACCAAAATGTTATCACCCAAGTCCTACAATGAACATGAACCTAAAGCTGTAGAGAAGCCCCATATACAATACTATCCAGGTTTAAAATAATATCACCAATATTGAGGTCATGCCTTTTCAAACTAGAGGTAAACCAGAAGGCACATTTAAACATAACCACCTCGGCTACTCGTTCCCAGCATGGTACAACATTCGCAAAACGCGCCTCGTTCCTACATTTCCACACATACCAAAGAATACTCCCAGTAACTGCATTCCACAGAGTCCTATAACCTCTCTTAACCCTAAAACAATTCCAACTCCTAAGTAAGCTGATCACTGTTCCGGGAATGACTCCACTAAATCCCCACCATCTTAAACACCTAGCCCACACTTTCCAAACGTTCCATCAATGTAACAATACGTGATCGGCCGTCTCCTCCCCTAACCCACAAAACACACACCCTTTAATGTCGGTTGCGATCCCTTTACTAACCCACCACGCTTCCGACTTAATCCGGTTATGCCAAACCATCCAAACGAATACTTGGATTCTTGGCGAGAGGATTTTATTCCACACAAGCTCAAGCCCATCTTCACTTGAGGCCGAACAGCCCACTGCCCAATCATAGATTTGCTTGGATGAAAAATTGCCTTGCATGCCACTCCTCCAACTTATATCATCCTCACCATCCCTCAACCGAGGGGCTTCACCTACAACCTCAAACAATCTCTATAATTGCGCTTTTTGCGTCGGTCCTGGCTCCATCCGAAGCAGAATATCCCATCCATGCCTGCCATCAGCATACTGGCGAACATATCAGGCAACCACCGTACTCTCATACGCAACATTAGCAAACAATCTAGGGAACAAGGTCATTAGTGAACATTTTTCGACCCATAAATACTTCCAGAATCGAACACTATCACCGCTCCCCAGTTTAATAACCGTATTCTCCATAAAGAAAGACCACAGTGATGGGCACCTCCTTTTGATTCCCAGAAAATCCATCCAAACCGTACTAACCCCTTCCCTATGTCTTGCTACCATCAGACACCAATCCCCTTCATCCATCCCGTACATACCACATATGACACGTCACCACAAGGCCGGTCGATCTTTGCCAAACCTCCACACCCATTTCAGAAGAAGACAATCATTCATCAGAGATATATCTTTCAGCCCCAATCCACCCGCGTTCTTTGTCTAAGTAATATCCTTCCACGAGACCATGTGTAATCTACGTCGATCCACCGAATCACCCCATAGGAACCCAACCCTTATCTTGTCTATTTGTTTTGCTACCCTACTAGGAAATCTAAACAGGGAAATAAAATACAAAGGCAAACTGCTCAATACTGATCTTACCAACACTAGTTTTCCCGCCATGGACAAATATTTTCGCTTTCAGGTAGCCAACCTTTTCTTACAGCGATCGATGACAGGCTTCCATGTTTTGGTGAGTCTAGGATTTGCTCCTAACGGGATCTCTAAATAAACAAAAAGCAACTTTTGAATCTTGCACTGGAACACTGCTGCTAACTCATTCACCCTAACATCAGAAATCCCAATTCCGGTGACAGCACTTTTATGAAAATTAACACGCAGCCCTGACATGGTCTCAAATCATTTTAAAATAAGCCGTAAATTCTGAACTTCCAACAGGTTATCATCACAAAAAAGAATTGTATCGTCCGCAAACTGCAAATGCGTCACCATCAGAGACTTCAATCCGATTTGCAAACCTTTTATCAATCCTAACTCCTTTGCCTTGTTCAGCATCTAATTTAAACCTTCTGCTGCAATTATAAATAAAGATGGCGAAAGAGGGTCACCTGGACTAAGACCTTTTTTCGTTTTAATAACCCCTGTTGGAGACCCGTTCACTAAAACAGAGAGAGAGGCCGATGTCACACAGGTTTTCATCCACCCAACCCATCGCTCGCCGAATCCCATCAACCTCATGATGTGGAGAAGGTAATTCCAATTAACACTATCATAAGCCTTCTCAAAATCAAGCTTCACGATCACCCCCGACTTTTTACTTGATTTCAGCCAAGAAATTACCTCACTAGCAATCAACACACCATCTAAAATATTACGGCTTCCAACAAATGCGGCTTGAACTTCCCCTACAACTGAATGCATACAGCTCTTAATTCTATTCGCAAGAACCTTGGCCGAAATCTTACACACACTGCCAACTAAACTAATCGGTCGAAACTTCTTCAGCGTAGTCGGGTTTTCAACCTTTGGAATTAATGTGAAAAACGCCGCTCTAAGTGCTCCCAGGATCTGTGCATTAGTGTGAAAGTCCCTAAAGAAGGCCATAACGTCATCTTTCACCGTTCCGCAACAGCTCTTGTAAAATGATAAATTAAAACCGTCAGGCCCTGGCGCTTTGTTGCCGTCGTAACTTCTAACAGCCGCCCAAATCTCCTCTTTCGAAAATAAATCTTCTAGTCTCACTGCCAAGGTAGAATCCAACTTCTTCCCCCCTTCTACCACGAAGCTCGGCCTATATTTCCAGCTTTCACGGAACGCCTGCCGAAAGAACCGCTGCACCCCTGCTCGCAACAGGTATGGTTGCTCCACTAGTTGCCCGTCAATATGAAGCGACCCCAGAAAATTTATTTGTTGTCTATGGCTCGCAATCAGATGAAAAAACCGCGTATTCTTATCACCTTCCAAGAACCACTTAACACGATACACCTGAAACCACATTCTCTCCAATATTTTCTGTAATCTTCCTTTTTCCTTTATCAGTGCCCACCTCCGATCCGATTCCGATCGAGAAAGTGCCCTTCCTTCCGATACTAATTCCCAATCATGAATTTGGCGTTCGACTTCCTTAAAATTTTTCTCAACATTCCCGTAAACATTTTTGTTCCAATCCTTGAGCGCCTTTTTAAGAGCTTAGATCTTCTTGAACAATCTGAAACCCGCCCAACCCTCAGCGACCTCACTGTTCCAACAACCATTAACCACATCCAGGAATCCCTTATATTGAATCCAAGAATTTAAAAACCTAAATGGACGAGGGCCCCAGTCTCTGTCATCTCTTGCTAGCAAAACAGGGCAATGGTCGGACAATTGCCTAGGCAACCCCCACTGTTTGCATTCAAACTTCCAAAGCCAATCTGCTTCCACCAGGAATCGGTCTAACCTACTCCATTTACCGTCATTAACGGCGTTACTCCATGTAAACTTCCTGCCTAGCAAAGGTAAATCCATCAACTCCATTTTGGCAATAAACTCATTAAAGTCCCTCATGGAAGAATCTCTGTGGATGCATCCAGCTCTTTCCCCCACCTTCCTTACTTCATTAAAATCTCCACCAACACACCATGTGTTTGTAAGCATTAACTTCCACACAACCAGCATCTCCCATAATTTCTTCCTCCTCTACGGCGAGCATGGCGCGTACACATTAACAATGGTACAAGGAAAACCCTCCTTAGTTTGGCCCATTAACAAAAGTGTAGATCTATTACCTATACACTGCTCGACAGAGAACATCAATGGGTTCCAAATGCACAGCAGGCCTCCCGCCAACCCTTCTGCAGCTATTTCCATAAAGTCGACTTCACTACCGAACCAAATTTCTCTAACGAATTTCTCATCCACTACCTCCCTCTTTGTCTCTTGTAGCAGTACCATATCTACCCGTCTCTGCCTCAGAATTCTTTTCAACTTCCTCCTCTTCTCTAAACTTCCCAGCCCGCGAATATTCCACGTCAATATCTTCATGAAAAAAAGAAACCTCTGAGCAAACTCCTTAGCACAGCACCTCTACACGGATGACTCATGTCCTTTGTCCCCATCAGTCCTTTTCCCCGCAATTCTATCCACTACCAGTGCATCCGCTTCTAATGATTTCAGAACAAGAGCTTTCCCCATCCTCCACACCCTTTCGGCTTCGTCAAGCTCCTCGCCCATCTTAGAAACACTACTATCCTTGACGACA
The DNA here is from genome assembly GCA_028571145.1 of Dionaea muscipula. Classification (NCBI taxonomy): domain Eukaryota; kingdom Viridiplantae; phylum Streptophyta; class Magnoliopsida; order Caryophyllales; family Droseraceae; genus Dionaea; species Dionaea muscipula. Next base: position 4,987 of record JAOWBR010189865.1, on the reverse strand, counting down.
CTAGACGTCATTCCCAACTTTTTTGCAACTGCCGAAACTACCACTTTCTTTTTCCGGGATCTGCCCCTCTTTCTCGAGTTGCCATTGTCACATGACAACACTGGTACCTCAACTATTTGTGCTTGAGCTTCATTCTGCTCATGAGCTTGTGAATCCCATGTCTTTTCCTCAACCACATGCCCCTTCAAACCATTAACTGCCATGTTCCGCCTACTTATCATACCGCCATGATCATTCGCAAATCGAGCAGGCATCTGTTCATTTTACACTGGAACCATGGTTGAAAAACTGGATACGACGCGTTCGCTAGCCAAAATAAATGCACTAACTGCTGACTCCGAAGATGTGCCATTCACAGAAAAGGTACTTCCTAAGTTGTTCTTGTCCATATAATCCGCCCTTCTTTTTTCATCAGTCTGGTCCAAAATAATGTCATCCTTATGAGGTCTCTCAGAGATAATGGATTCTGTATCCAGATTTAGTACTACCTTAAGGTGGTCCGCTTCCACCTGATGGGCCGGCCCAAAAGCCTCCGACACTGAAAGACAAAAATTGCTCCTTACTGGGTCCACCAAGCCCACACTACGTAGTCCATCAGACGCTTCGCCATGCAGCCTCAACTTCTTTTGGTTAGGGTCCCAAGGTACTAACTCCAACTGCCCTGCCACTATGCCCTCATTATTCTCATTTATTAACCCACTCTCATTCGGTATACACGTCACTGAACTCTTCAACTTCTCCACTAAACCGGCCCCATTCTCTAGTGTTGTACCGCCAACCAATGTACCACTCTCCTTGCTACCTCCAGAATCATCAATAAGCTTCCTTGTTTCATCATTGGCCTGTGATGCCCTTTCTACCATTGTTGACTGATCGACTTCCTTCTCCAACCAACCCTCCAGATGATTTCCAGAATGCACAATTGCAGGAGATCTAGAAAGTCTACGGAGCTGCTATGATGAACTCCCTAAATCAGACCTATCACCCAAATGATTGACGTTATCATCCGAAATTATCCGATTATCTGAAGACGATATACTCCTACCTCCCGTGCTAATATCCACTGTATGAGAAGCACACTGACACTTGAAGTCCGTATTACATATAAAGACCGCCTGTTCCTCAGTGACTCGGGTAACGAAAGACTTAAATTCTACCACCAACTGCAAACGTTGATTAATAACCTCTGGATCTCTCGTAAATACTTTCACCTTTCCTACATCGAATCGTATAGCATTCACAGTGTCCTCCTCAATCTGTATTACGTCCCCCCAACGTTGTCCGATAGCAGAGAACGTACTTGCATTCCACGCATGTACAGGGATGCCATAGCAGCTTAGCCATACTTCCCGGCCGAAGCGGCAATCAAGATTAACAGACCAAGGGCTAACAGAAGTAAACCATTGGCTACCATTCTTGTGATCTTCAATGAAACGAGTCATCAGTTCCGTCGTTGGGAAAGTTACTAACACCTGATTATTTCCCAGTCTTCTAACTAACGCATTCCCCTCACCCTGTACCATAAAAGATTCTAATAGAAAATCTGATGTTCATTCTATGGACAATGATGCCACTGCGCTGCGGTGTAACCAACCGTTTCCAATATTGGCACCCCTTACAGATGCAAGCTCTAAAACTTTGCCCTCTGTAACCACATTAGCGTACGATGGTTTGATGATAGACTTCTGAACCCATTTCTTCACAAAATGAGCTTGTTCTACAGCCTTTGAACCAATTGCGTCAACATTGTCAGTAGTGCTCCTTCGAATCACCTTAATGTCCTGGACTCTAAGGAAGACCGCTACTTTCACCTTTAACTCTTTGTCATGGAGCCACAATCCATTTGCCTTCTGAACGGCAACTTCAGCAGCAACCTCACAATCAAAGCGCACGAAACCGAACCTTTTCCCTGTCTTGCTTCTCTTCCTTGGCAGATATGCATCTCTAACCACCCCAAACTTAGTAAATAACCTGAACAAGTCTTTCTGATCCATTCCTTCAGGGATGTCCTCCACAAATAATGTGATCAACTTTCCTCTCCTTCCTTGGTTCATCGAGGGATTACCCTTGTTTCTCAAAAGATTCCTCCTGTGTATCACCGGTGTCCATCCGCCCGCAACTCTTGTAGAGATAATTCTCTCTCTAGACATTCTCTCTCTGATATATATATATATAAATATATCGGTGGGGTTATATGTACACAAAGTAATACACAAAGTAGTACACACATATGATTGATGGACGTAACGACGTCAATAACTTGACCACCTCTGATTATATTAGGCAGGAATGAGTTCAGTTCCTCGGCAATGATGCTAGAAAACTTGACCACAACTCCACCTATATCAACCTTTTTTTCCTCCAGTAATTCGTAGGGAGAGAAAGAAAAGATAGAAGGAACGAAAGACTATCAGCAAGTGCACCGTGTCAATCAAGTAATATAGAAAGTGAGTAGAATATCGTTCCCACACAGTGAGAGTTTTTTTCAGAGTTCGTAGAACTACCGGACTTCACCTTAATTATGTAATAGAGTTTAACGATAGATAAGAGAGGGTAAAGAGAGAGGGGGGGGGGAATGAGGATCACAACTAAAAAGTAACTCAAGAGTGTCATTCCAGAGCAACCTTTTACTTGTAATCACGAAAAGTAAGTAAAAAGAAGATAAAAGACTCGATAACCACTGCAGTAAAAAAATACGCTGAAATTTGATCACAACAAAGGAATAACTCTTGGTTGTCCCTCAAGAACTCATCCTCGCCGACACTATGATCAGGTTTTAAATAAAACAAGTAAATACACTATTAAAAATAGCAAGAAAACGTTACCCTATTGTCACATAAGGTCTAACATCTCACTACTCTCGTGTATGGATAAGTGTAGTATAAATCGATGGAACAGTAATCGGATATGAGCGAGGTGCTCTGGTGAAGGGGAGATGAGATTGACAGAGTCGGGATTAAGAAGGAAGAGAAGGGGATTGAGAAGAACAAACGAAGGGAGATGAGATTGATTTGGGAGAAGTGAAAGCGAATTAGGGATCGGGAGAGACAAAGAGAGAAGATAGACAAAGGAGGAAATTAGACTTTTAGGTTAAACCTTCATTCAATTCATTGATGATAATATACAATTACAATCTCAAGCCTTATATAGGCTGATTCACGGCAAATAAAAGAAAATACACAAATATAAGAGAATGCCATGTGTTATAAGGGGACCAGGAATAATCCCAACCAATTATACTATTCTGACATTCTCTTTCCAATCAGCTCAACCGAATCTAGCTCATCCAGCTCAGCACGTGTGAAGGAGAAACAATTGGGGTGTTGGGGTTGCCCGTGACGACACCTTCAGAAAAGGCGAGGCGTCAGCTAAGCTGGGACAACAATGGAGAGGGTTGACCAGATAATACCATGGCGCCACCTTCACTTATCTTCCAAACTAGGATTCCAATAGTCAAAGTGAAGGCATGGAAATCATCCATAGGATGAAAGAGGACAATTGGTTGGCCAAGGTTCAAAAGAGTCATCATGGTTTGTTCAGAAAGCTCAACTGGCGCCATCACACATTACCATCACCCTGACGCCTTCAGAGTCTGCCGCCTCAGCACAACAGAAGGAGGGTTACCCTTAGTATTATTATATTACAATAAGCAAAACGAAAAGCTGATTAAATGAGAGTAAAAAATGTTTGGGTGTAAGAAGGGGCAACAATAGTAGACCGAATAATTAAAAAAGGGAAATTATAAAACATATATTATACTCAAACCAATTCGTCACCAATCCAGACCGAACTTTGAGTATAATAGGAATGAACAAGGGAAAATCTACACTTGAACAAGAACTATTTTGAATCCAGGATCGAACTCAGATCAAGTGCAGTAACGAAACGCGGAAGGATAAAATAAGAGAATAAGAAAAAGAAGTAAAAATAGAGTATCACTAAAACTTAACAAAGTTTGCAAACTATGAACTAGACAAAGCCCATGGTTATGAAAAAGGCTACAAAAATAAATAAACAAACTATAATTAGGGAATTCCCTTAAAACTTCAAGAGAACCCTCTAAGTATAGGGCAGATTCGAGTCTGGTTTGGAAGATAAATAATCAACCAAGGTGTTATCACCACTTTGTAGACAGGATAACGTCGACTCATTCTGAGTGCCACCTGTCTTCCACCTCTGCTTCCTGCCCGTCACCTATGCCTTCTGCCCGTCACTTGTGCCTTCTGTCTGCCACCTATGCACGCAGCAAACTATTGTGGTTTTTAACTTTTGTCAAGATTGTCATCTAGGGGTCAAACGACGACATCGTGTATGATGTCTGCTAAGATAGACATGAGACTGAAGTTAAATAGGAGTCTGCAGCATAACCCAGACCGGGGTCACGTCTGTGTAGTTTGGCTAGACGGGGTTTAGCTTAGGTCAATGTTAGACGGTGGTTGGCATCAAATAAGCTAGATGGTGGCAGTCAGCTTAAAGCTGAAGATGGTGAGGACCTGTTATGCAGCTAGACAGAGGATGCAATACCAGAAGCTAGACGGTGACTGTCCCAGCTTAAGAGCAGACGGGGGCCTAGCCTGGCTTGAGGCTAGACGGTGCCATGCTTGCCATAGAGGCAGCCGACAACTTCGTTCAGGTTTTAGCTATAGTTTTAGTTTAGTTTATTTAGCACGTGTACGTCGTCCCCACTCATATAGTGATGACATGTGTACTGGTCCCCTCGCCTACTAGCTAACTTGTCTATAAATAGCTAGGATTCAGTTGAGAGTAATGTAATGGACTCGATGAACTAGAGTAGTCTCGATGGTTATCAAATCCGATTACGCGAACAGGGGGGTGAAACAGGGGGGCTCAACTGGAGTAGTCTCAACGGAGGACTAGTTTCCGAAGCTAGTCTCGACGGAAGGTTGAGTTATTGCTATGGCTACTGCTACTGCTATGGAAGCTAAGGAAGGAGATAACTATGAGAAACTAGGTTTTCAATTCATTC